>MU384001.1:0-91878 GCA_022495065.1 Xylaria telfairii | reverse complement strand
TTATTAGTCGGTAAAAATTGCAACTTTAATATAACTAGGCTATTTAAAATATTTATTTTTAGTTATTTATTAATAAGCAATTTTTAAAATTATTTTATTTTTATTTTAATAGTTTTTAATTTTATATAATTTTTATTTATTAAATATAAAAACGTTAATATATATATAACTTTTAGCTTTTTTAAAAACGCAGAACTATTTATTTTTAATTTTAATCTTACTAATTAATAAAAAATAAATAAATACGGGTTTTTAATCTAATCGCAAACAGAAAATATAATAGCTGGAAATATAATTAAAACATATTAAAATATAATATTTAATTATATTTTTTTAAGCTAGTACTATAATATTAAAATTAAAAAAAAAATTAAGCTAAATATAGCTTAGTGTTAATTAAAACGCAAATATATTTTTTTATAAAAGTTTATTAATATTAATATATATAAGCTTTAATAATTTGCAGAACTTGTTATATTTAATATAATTTAATTATAAATATTTTTTTATATTATAAGTAATAGTTATAACTATAATAATATTATTATAAATATAATCTTTAAAAAATATAAGTAATATAATAATAAACTATTTAAAAATTTTAGTTTTAAAAAAAAGATTTTATTTAATTAATTTTTAAACTTTTTTAATAAAAATGTAAAAGAACTTTTTAAAAACAAAAAAAAAAACAACTTGTGTTTATTTAACTAGTATAAAAAATTTCTCCGTAAATTTTTTATAAAAGCTTGCAAGTTAGCTTATAGTAAGGTTTTTAAAAAAAGCAATAATATTATATATAGCTAAGCTAAAGCACTTATTTTAAAAGTTTTTAAAAAATATCTGTTTTTTATAACAATTATATTTATTATTTTTAAGTTATTATTAAAACTTTAAAAATAAAATATTATATTAAGCAACCGTGTATAAAATATTACGCTATTTTTTTTATAACTTTTTAATAACTCTTTTATACTAGTTATATTTTATAATTTTTTATAATAATAGCTAAAAAAAATAAACCGTTTTAATAATATAGATTTTTTTAAATATACTTTTAAACCAGGATAATATTTTTTTTTTTAATATTAATCTATTTGTTTACTTTATTTTATTTTATTTTTTTTTTACTATATTAGTTTAAAAATTAAAAAAATATTATATATCGCTAGCAAATAGTATTTATAATATAAAGTTTAAATATTTACTTACGCTAACTTAACGCTAAGCTTATATTAATATTTATATAATAGTACGTAGAAAGTAAATAAAACTTTTAATTAATAAGCTGTTTTTTTTTATTTAGTAAAAAACTTTACTATAAAGGTAAAAAGCCTAGCTGAACTGATTTTTTTAATAATAAAAAAAATTATAATAATAAAAGTAACTTATTTAAAAGTTACAAAGCAAAAGATTCCGGTTATAGCAGTAGGTGCTAAGCTCTACTCGCGATCTTATAACGTTATTTACTTTAACTTATATGCAATATCTAATCTATATGCAGGTTTCATAAGTTTAGTTTTGCTTAAAATAAGAAATTATCGACTCTTTTTATTTATCTCATATGCGAGACAACAATAAAGACAAAATCGCTGATACGGGCGGCGAAACCGTGAAGAAAGATAAAAGGCAGGACGATGAGGGATACAGCTAAAAACCAATCATTGGCGGGGCCGAAATCGGGGCTCGCGCAGAGCTTCAACAATCCAATGATTTGGGGAAGTTTGCCAAAGGATTCGACGATGCGAGATTCAATAACTTTGCTTAGATGGAATGCGAGTTCGGCCAACTTGTATGACTGTGTTGGAAGCGTGGATGCTAGAAAATTGTACACGATAATTAAGAATGGCAATTCTGTCTGAATGTATTCCTGAAGGTAAGTGACAGGGTACTCTTTCACCGCTTCAGGGAGAATATGATAAACCGTGTAAAGCCCTCTTGCGAAGAGGATTCGAGCGAGAAGCTTTGCCCCGAGGGCGAGCACACCTTTCCAGAGGATCAGCATGAAGTGCTTACCGAGTGAGTTCTGCCATCCCGGCAGCCCTCGCCTGGCGATGGGGTCAGTACTATCCCAGAAAAAGAGAGAGCAGCTAGTAAAAAAAGAATACATAGCCCAAAGCAATGGTGAAGCATCTGGTGCGGGGTAGCGATACTCCCCATCAACGGTACGGTATGCCAAAGGCCTTTGCGTGCACGCGGGGCAGACGCGATCCTGAGGCTGTAAGATGCGGAACCATGCCTCCATGCACGATTCATGAAACCAATGAAGCGGTCTCTGTGGGTTAGCGGCTTCCTCTTCGTCAGTGTAGCACTGCAGATTAATTAGGTTCGTCACGGACTCGCTTTGTAGGCAGATTTGACACAATTCCGGTTCATCCGACCGAAAAGGAATGTAACGACCGAGGCGTCGAGTTCTCTTGATTTCTCCGATTGCGAATGAGGTAAATGCTACCACGATGAGAGCCCAGAAGGTGAAAAATGCGGCAAGAAACGGCATTTCGACAGCTGGGCTTGGACCTGGACCTGTATGGGGGCTAGTTCCTGGCTGTGTATAATGCATACGCACGAGGACTGTAACAAAACTGACAATAGAGAAGGCCGAGATGAGCTCTACGGCGCTGGAGGTAATGATACGCCAGGTGCTGCTGGTGTCGGGATATTGAAAAATGGCCAGTTGGTTGAAGAGGCCTCTAATGTATATGTAGTCTTCGCCTCTCTCTCTCAGCTCCTGAACCCTCTTTCCCATGTCCAATCCCGCAAAGAAAAGAGCTGTTCGGAGAATGGGGAACTTTGAAAAGGGGGGAGGGAGTTCAGGCGGCCGACCGTCAACAGGCCGGGCGCCGGCGGGTTCGACGTCAGCCATCTTAAAAAATAGCAGCTAGTTGTTTTCTTGGAGGCGACCTGTCAGGAGTTCTTGCTCATGTGCTTTTTACTTTTCAAGATGATGGCCAGCTCTGATGTAGGTGGCCTCCGTCGTATGATTCTCCTCAATTCACCATCATGGGAGACGGATTTTATACAATCGAGAGAGGGCGTAGAACAATGTCTTTTTATGTGTGTTGTCTTCGTCGTCATGATGATTGTTTGCTGTCTATGGGTATAGATTCCGAACAAAGGCCTCTTTAGCCCAAGACAATGGTACCTATGCAAGAGCATTGTACATCAGTCATTGTAGTCATGTTTTTCTACTTCCTCGAATGGGTGGCACAGTCACCTTCCCTTCTCCCTGCCCAGGATTCACTGGTTACAGAACCTAGGTCATGGTCGACTAAGCTGAGCTCTCTCAAGATACAGGCCCGGGAAGTGTGGTCATAATCGGCTCCCACACCTTGTTTGGGTTCCAATTAGGGTCTTTCGGACTCTTCCCAGGCTGGAGACGTTGTTATAGGGTCAATGGGACTCGTATAAAGCTGACCCGAGACTTTCCCACGGAACACGACGGCTTGGCCGCAACTCGGCCCAGCATTTGCTTTCTTTCACCGTGTCTTTCGGTTGCGCGAGATAGCTCGCCAGCCTGATATAAGGGGTCCCAGCCCTTAACCCAGCCCGTTGACAAATAGCAGAGGGCATGTATCCATCTATATGGGATATCTACATATCCATGTATCCCCATATCCCCATATCCCCATATCAGGTGCGGCAACTTTGGAACCTGCAGTCTGGGATCATGTACAATGACGTACAGATTCAGGGTTCAAGCCACATGAAATACCTAGACCCCGTAGTAGGTACTGCCGGGAGACCCCTATGTATATGATAGCTGGGCCACCGGGGCATTATCTCCTTGCTACCTACCGGTATGGTAGTAGTGCGTACCTACCTCACTCGGCTCGGGGGCTATTCATACGAGTAGGTCGGTGCGTGGGTACAGAGACGCCTGGGGGACACGCTTACCTATAGGCTATAGGAGAGACGCAGCACAGTGTGGCGCGGGTGTAGCGTACACTCCACGCAAAGTTGGGTATGGTATAGGTAGGTGGGCCTTAGGTATCTACAGAGTGCGATGACCACTGTGTGCACAGTATCAAGTACACTGCCAGTACTAATGCCCGTCTGTTCTTTCGCATCCATAATCATAATCCATGATCCGCTCCACGCGACTCGCCAAAAAGATAGTGCAGGACAGGCTCGGATTCATCCATTCATCTGGGGTTCCATTCCACATGCGCGTCGGCAAGTCAGCCATCTACTCAGCTTCACCTCTTCAGCCCTTGGCCTCTTGAGCACTGCCTCTCGCACGTCTGTATCTGTGCTGTCCCGGGTCGGTGTTTGTTGTGCCTGTATACGGAACAAGGCGCCAACCACCCCAACATGGTCCGACACACGCACCGCACATGAGACCACTCTTTTCCTTTGCCTGAGCATTCGACCATCAATCGTCCACTCGTCCACTCGTCCACTCGCCCACTCATCCATCCGCTCGTCCATCCATCCATCCACCCACTCGCCTCGAGAAACGGCGACGAACAGAGGGAGAGAGGAGAGGAGAGGAGAGAAGAGAAGAGAATAGAGGAAAGAAGACCAGCGCTCGATCGAGACGTCCAATCGCATACGCTCACACACTCGCATACGTACCTACACGCACACACACACACAAATACACATATACATACACGCACACACATGACGACGATCCCGAACACCACGTCGTCCGCAGCAGCAGCAACACCACCGCCAGCACCACCAACACCATGGCCAACCCGGTGGGCGAGGACAGCTGGCTGGCCTACATCGACGAGCAGCGCCGCCATGCCGGAGACCTCGAGGCCCGTGTCAAGGTCGTCGAGCTCTTCAAGGCCGCCCTCGGCGACGAGCCCGCCAGCCTGCGCCTCTGGCTGAACTACTGCGAGTACTTCTGGTCGCTCTTCTCCGAATGCCAGTCGCCCGCCTCGTCGTCTGCCTCGTCATCGTCCTCGCCGTCCGAGTCGGCCGCGGCATGGACCGACGAGGACCGCCAGCTCGGCCGCGACCTCTTCTCCTTCGACGCCGCCCTGAGCCTCTGGAGCGACGGCTACAACGCCACCAAGTTCCGCATCGCCGACAGCCACCGCTTCTGGGACCGCTGGGTCGCCATCGAGCTCGAGCAGCTGGCCCGCACCCGCACCCCGAGCGGCGTCAAGCGCATCTCGCACCTCTTCCGCGACCGCCTGCAGGTCCCGCACGCCACCTGGGACCAGACCTCGCAGATGTTCTCCGAGTTCCTCACCACCTACAACAATGCCGCCTACGAGCAGGAGTTCCAGGACGTCACGCGCACCGCTCGCGACGCCAAGGCCGCCTACGAGCTGCGAGAGTCCCACGAGCTCGACCTCGCCCGGGCCCAGCGCCAAGGCGACCGCGATGCTGAGAAGGCCAAGATGCGCCAGTACCTCGACTGGGAGATGGCGCAAACCGCCGCTGCCACCGCCGCTGCCACGTCTGCTGCTGCGGCTGCTGCGGCGAATCCTGCGAATGCTGCGTCCCGTCACCAGCACCAGCACCAGCCTCAGCACCACGACCCCCTCGTCCTCCCTCTCGGCCTCGGCCTCTACGCCCGCGCCCTCACCGGCATCTTCGCCTTCGACGATGACATCTGGAACAACTGCGCCGTCTACCTTTCGAGCCTCCACCGCCAGGCCAAGACCCATCCCTCTCTGTATACTCCCCTCCTTCCCAACATGCTCGATTTCTTCCAGCGCGCCACCAAGCACTGCCCCTGGTCTGGCCCGCTCTGGTCTCGGTATATCCTGACTGCCGAGGATGCTGGCTGGTCTTTTCACAGCGTCGAGTCCATCAAACATGCTGCTACAAACACAAAGGCCCTCGACGAGCACGGTATGACGGGCGTCCTCGATATGTACACGGCGTGGTGCGGCTTTCTCAAGCGTACCGCCATGGATCCTAATGCACCCGAGGACGCCGCCGACGTTGCCGAGGTCGGCCTGCTCGCTGCCCTTGAAGACGTCGAACTCTGGGGCAAGCGCCTCTACAAGGAAGCCTACCAAGGCGACCCTAATTTTCGGCTGGAGCGCATACTGATCCAGTACCTAACCGAAGTCAAGGGCGATGTGGACGCCGCGAGAAACCACTGGGACCGCATGTCCCATCATTCCTTGCTCGCCAACAGCTACGATTTCTGGCTGAATTACTACCTCTGGGAGATGGTCGTCTTTGCTTCGAGGCCCAAACCCCCGAGCCCGACACCGCCCACACCATCAGCAAGCGCCAAAACCGCGCGAGCGCCCGCTCTGGCCACCGGCGTTCTACAGTGCGCCCTCACACAGAAGACGCTTGACTGGCCGGAACGCATTATGGAAGTCTATCTGCAACACTGTAATGACTATGAGCAGCCAGACACGTTGCATTACGCTCTCGACACAGTGCACAAAACTCGGCGGATGGTGGCCAAGCGCCGTGCACGCGAGAATGCTGCCGCCACAGCTGCTTATGCCCCCCAGCCCCAAACTGAAACCCAAACCGAGTCGGAGGAAACCCAGAATCACGTCGTAGCAGACGCTGGGCAAAATGCTACAGCACCTGGCTCGCCCTCGAGTGGAAAGAGGAAACGAGACGAGGCGGGCGAGGATGCCGAAGAGGCTTCGAGCAAGAAGGCCAAGAGCACAGAAGCACATGGCTACGACACTGAATCTCTGGACTCAAGGCCTAAGCGCGATCGTGAAAACACATCTGTCATGGTGACAAATTTACCGTCAGATGTCACTCAGACAGCCGTTCGACGATATTTCAAGGAATACGGTCACATCAATAACTTAATTATTCGCAAGGAAGGCGATGGCAAGTCTTCTTCAGCCCTGATCGAATTTAGCTCCTCGGAGGAAGCGGACTCGGCGCTATTGCGCGACCAGAAGTACTTTAATCAGTCACAGCTTACCGTCAAACCAGGCACCCGTTTGACTGTGTTTGTCTCCAATTACCCTCCCACTGCCGACGAAACTTATATTCGTCGTCTATTCGAGCATTGCGGTGACATATTTAACATGCGCTTACCATCGCTCAAGTATAATACTCACCGTCGTTTTTGCTACATCTCGTTTCGCAATCCCGATGCCGCGTACAAAGCTACCTTGATGGACGGAACATTGGTGGAGGGCAAGTACAAGCTCCAATCTAAATTTTCCAACCCTTCACATAAAAAGGATCGCGAAGGTGCCCTGGCCGAGGGACGTGAAGTCCGGGTCAAGGGAGTACATCCTTCCACGCAGGAGAATGACCTTCGCAGCATCTTTGGTAAATATGGCAAGGTAGCAACTGTCCGTCTCCTTACCAATCTGAGCGGAAAGCACGTCGGAACCGCCTTCATCGTCTTCGAGACCAAGGAGCAAGCTGAAAATGCCCTCCAGCTGGACAAGACCAAGTTTAAGTCCCAGCTCCTCGAGGTAGAACTTTGCAAGGACACGAACTTCCGGCCCTCGGCAACCAGCCGGGGCGAGCCCGGGTCAAATACGGCATCCCCGGCCCCTTCAGCAGACGGCGACGTAGCGATGCCCGACGAGCCCGGCGACCCGCGTCAACAAGAGCAAAAACCCACGGCTGCGGAGATCCGGGAACGCTCCATGGCTATCCTGAATATCCCCGACACCGTCAACGGCGCACGCATCCGGACCTTGGCAGAGACATATGGATCCATCGTTAAACTTGTCCTTCGACCCGATCACGCAGGGGCTATAGTGGAATTCGCCGACACCTCGACGGCTGGTCGAGCGGCACTAGGACTCGAGGGGCACGAGATAACTCCCGGCCGCAAACTTCGAACCGGTAGCGTGAAGGCGCTATTTGAAGAAAAGAGCGACCAGAAGCAAGCGACAGATGCCGAAAAAACCAAGGCGCCCAAGGCATGGATGCCGCCACCACCGACGGTGCGGAGACCCGCAGCGCTAGGCCGGGGCGGTGGACGAGGCGGACGACGGGGCGGGCTGGGGTTCGTGGCTGTGGCCAAGAAGGACAAGGACGCCAAATAGATAGATGAATAAATAGAACGGAGCAGAAACAGAAACAGAACAGGAGAGAACAGAACGGAGATAGAGGTTGATTAATACCCAACAAAAAGCAGGCGCAAACCGGGGGTTGGCAGGGGATGATGGTCAACGCAATTGTATTTTTTCTTCCTTTGGGTCTGTCTGGTTGATGGGTTGGTACGCATTATAAGACGAGGGAGTTCACACGTACGACCGAAGATGAGAAGAAGAAGAAGATGAAGAAGAAGAAGAATGAGACGAGAAGAAAGGAGAGGAAGGGAGAAACGGAAAAGTCTGGAACGTTAATATCATCATTTATTTATGGATGAATGAGTTCGGCTCGGTTCGGTTCGGGTTTGGTTCCGGGTAGTACAAGTACAGTATTGCAGGCCAAGCAAGCAGGTAGTAGGGATGATTCGTTCCTGTCCGTGGCAACGCGGCCTCCAAACCATGTGAGCTTGAGTTTCAGCTTTAATTATCTATAACTACGTGGTTAGATAGATAGACTACTGTAGATGTCCTACCTAGCTAGCAAGCAAGCAAGCGGGTGGCGTACCGAACCGATCCAAGGCAACCCATATTCGAAAAGACGTCGTCTAGCAAAGCCACGCATCCATATGAGCTCACTCATGGGCGTATGCATGTATGAAATGCCACCTTTACATCCCAAGCCAGTTTGGTTTTACCTTTCATCTCTACCAAAGTAACCACCACCCATCTATGTATCTATATATCAAAGCAGGCAAGCATTCAGAAAAATATACCATGATCGCTAAGCCTTCCCCCAGTCCTGGGAAAATATAGCGTGCCAGACATCGAGCCATTTCTCCTGCTGCGCGGATAGGAGCTTGCCGGGCATCTTGAAGGAGCGGGAGAGGATGTCACGGAGGCGGGCGCGCAGCGTCTTGAGCACCAGCAGCGTCTTCCAGTCCGGGACGCTGAAGCGCGCGCGATTCCCGTCGAGTATGACGACCCCTGCGTACATCTATGGCAAGGCGGGGGTTGGCGTTAGTTAGTCTGCTTTTGCTTTATTTTTGTTCTTGTTCTTGTTTTTCGTGAAATGAGGAATAGGGGTTGGTGGAGGGATGGGAGAGGATAGGGTCGTATTAGATGGGGATGCAAGTACGATGAAAAGAGGAAGGGATGGATGGATGGATGATCAAGTAACTAAACAAAGAAAAAGAAGTCCATACATCGATACGAACATCGCCACAGAGCAGGGCAATAGCAAAGGTATCAACAGCCGTAGTCTCATGGGCATTGAGGAACCTAGATAATAAAATCCGTAAGCATCAATCAAATCGTGCAACGAGCCAGCGAGCGACAAAAACACTTCACATGATGGAACCTACTGTTTCGACTGCATGATATGGTAATAAGAAAGCCATCTCAGCTCAGGGTTGCCCTTATTCACGCTAGACGGGTGGAGGCTAATGCTCTGGTTATTCCCGACATTTCGGAAGCCCTTATTCTCGCGCAGCAGGAGTTTAGGATAGAAACTCCAGGCGATGACGGAGCTCGTGATGACGTCGTTGTCGCTGTTGATATTGACGCGCTGGGGGAGGTCGAAGAATTGTCGCCGTCGACTTGAGTAGCGTAGTCGATTCAGATTCTGTCTTTCGTCATGTGTCAGCTGCAAGAAGCCGGCGTCGACTAAGGACACGAGAAGTTGGCCCTTCAAGTCCTCAATGTTGGATAGCGTCTGTGAGGATAGGTAATTCTTCTTGCAATATTGGAAGTCGTGGCTCGTTGTCTGGCAGATCTTTTTCCATCCCAAATAAGCGTTATATACGGTAAGTAGATCGGAGTCGGCCCTCTTGAATGCCTTGCGCGCCTGATCCGCCTGTGTCCGCTGGCCGAAAGGTGCGGTGAATGGGGATTTGGAGGATAGAATAGCTGCCACGGTAATAGCCATATCCAAGCACTTGAAGATGGTTCCCTGTAGGATGAGTTTTCCAAGAAAAACATCAAGCGGGAGACGAGCCAATTGATGCCCAAGCGGTGTGAGATCCTCGGCGGCAGTGAGGGCCCTTACATCGACGAGAGCATCGATGGCCCGGCGCATGTTCTTGGCCGATGGCGCGTCAAGGGCCTGTCGGAGAGTTTCTTCAATCCCCCCAATCTTGCAGATCTTGACGCGGATGGCCAAGTCCTGCAACGACAGGCGCAGCATCTCAGGAGTCTGTTGGTCGCTCATGAGATGATCGTGCCGATATCTCGTGAACATGTGAAAGCATAGCCCTTCTTGAACTCGGCCCGCTCTACCACGTCGCTGTTTGGCGTTTGCCCTGGAGATAAACGTGTCGATAAGCCGAGAAAGCTGCCGCCTCTCGTCGAATCGCATCTCACGATGCTTCCCTGTATCGATGACGCAGGTCACATCAGGAATTGTGATACCCGTTTCGGCAATATTAGTCGCTAAGACGATCTTTCTTATCCCGTCCGGTGGAACGAGGAATGCCCGCTCCTGGTCTTCAGTAGCAATAGTCGAATGTAGAGGATACACTTCCCAGTTCCTCTGGAAGAACGGGTCACCCAATAACAGGTCGTTCAACGTTCTAATATCTGCTATGCCAGGCAGGAACACAAGAATGGCTTTGCTATAGTTTATATAAGTTGGATCGACTGCAATTCGTCCGATCAGTTGTACGATCAGCTCAAACTCGATTTGATATTCGTCCATCTGCAAGAGGGTGTTGCGTGTCTTGGCAGAATATTGACGCAGGTCTTTCGCGGCCTTCTGGGCGGTCGCCGGATCATTCTCGTCCTCGATAGGATCATCGTCGAGGTCAGTCATCTTCTCGTGACCTTGCTGATCCAATGTGTAACCGGTGACCTCGAGAGCATCTTCGAGATATTTAACCTGAACAGGAAATGTTCGGCCCGGGACGTTCAAAACCGGGGCACGTCCCAAGTAGTTAGAGAACCTCTCGGCGTCCACAGTGGCCGACATGAGAACCACCTTGAGGTCCTTCCTCTTCTCTAGCAGCTTCTTCAAGACAACCAAGAGAAAATCCGAGTCGATCGTGCGCTCGTGAACCTCGTCGAGAACAAGATGTGTAATCTCTCGGAGCTCATTGGAGCCCTCCAACATGCGCATAACAATCCCCGTTGTTGCATATATCAACCGTGTTTCCTTGGTTGTATTGGACTCGAGCCTAATAGAGTAGCCTACGAGCGATCTCGCGGTACCGAGCTCCCCTCTCCCCTCACCAAGCTCCTCGCTCACACGACGTGCAAGTGAGATGGCAGAGATACGCCGAGGCTCGGTGCAGTAGATCTTGCATGGTCGGCCTAAAGACAGCTGGTGCTCCAGTAAGAATGATGGGACCTGGGTACTCTTACCGCTTCATGTTCTAGTTAGTTGCATGTTTTTTTCTCTGCGCGGAGTTGCCTTACCATCCAGTCTCTCCGCAAATAATGACTACCTGCTCGCGCTCCACGGCCTCTAATACTTGCTGTCTGAACTGCCACATGGGTAGTTGCATTCGGGATTGCTACGATGTTGTGTCAGACTGCAGTCTCCCAACGAATTATATGGGCATGTCATAGGTCTTACAAGCATGGCTTGGAACCGAGGTGTATTAGCCTTGTCAAACCAGATCCTCTGGTAATATTCGGGTTCATACGCATTAGCACCGGATCGGTCGATACTAGACTCGTCACCGCCGTCTTTAGAGGCGCGCTGGGCTGCCCGGCCGCGGAAAGCACCTTGCAATAAAACGCCGTCTTCTAACTCCTGGTCGTGTTTCTGGCGAATCATGGTGCGAAGTTCCTTAATCGCCGCCCTATCGGCGGCATCCGCTTGATTCTTCCTGTTCTCGGCAAATTCCGACCATAGTTCTCTCCATACGGCGGGCAGCCGCAGGAATATCTTCTCCTCCTTAGTGGACCCGAAAATCGCGAACATGGCAACGGTGGCGATGTAGGCTTCGGACTGCTTCGAGTCGGGTGTCGAGACGGTGGCCATCTTAAAGAAGAAATGCTGCGGGAATATGGTCTGTTCTATACACGAAATCTCTGGAACAACAGTCGATTCTTGGGACTTGGACCAGGAGACGGATACTGAATGACGGTTGGAAAAGGGGCTTTCAGATACGAGACTGTAAGTGATTTTCACACCCGGATCTCTGTGAGGGTGTAAGCAATGACTGTTTATTATTGCGTGTTGCCACTATATACCTTGATCGACAAGCCTCTTCTAAAGCTCGCATGGGATTCACGCCCGACCATTTCCCAAAGTCCCGAATTGTGATCTTGACGCCATCTGTGCCGTTGATGACAGTGCTTGTCTTGCCCGTAGCATCAGTCTCTTGAACAGGGAGATTGGCAAATAAGTCTGCGAGGGCTTCGTCTTCATCACTGTCCTCTTGTAAAACTTGGGCTGCCATCCTTTTAGCCTCTTTAGCAATTTCGTCATCATCATCATCAGATTCGTTTTCTTGGTCGAGGTCACGTGTTGCCTTTTCTTGCTCCTGCTCTCTTTCCTGCTCGGCCTTTCTCGCGTTGGATGCAAACTCCTTCTCAAGCTCGATCCTCCGATTTCTCCACAGATGCTCTGCCAGGGGCTTATCAAATAGGACGTCCTGTTCAATTCGGTCAACTTTAGCCAACAACTTAGCCTCTTCCAAGTCAGCAGGTTCGGTTGGTGTGGGCCGGTTCTTGGCTCCATTTAGCTTCTTGGTGCCCTGCCTCGGCCGCTGCAACCAAAAGAGTTTGCCCATAGTTTCGACATAGGCTGGTATCAAATCATCTGGCTCGAAATCTTCGTCGCAAGTAGCTACCATCCTCCTCGAGGTCCCAGCGCGCGAGGACTGCACATGAGGTAAGGTATTCTTGGAATTACCGTGTTTCCCCACGCCGTTGACTTCGGCGAGTCGGGGCGTGTTTGCTCCAGAGGGCAGAGGGGAATCATACGGCGTCTCTGCGTACGAACATGGTCAGTTAATAAGCCTTCTAGGGGAAAGGGGCAAGATGGACATACCCGGTTGGGATTTGGGTGGCTTGACACCCCTGTAGTCGTAATCACGCAGCTCTTCACGACCGCACGACCTAGCAAGCCAGTCTAAGGCCTCTTCCAAACCCCAAATGTAGTCCCGATTTGCGCTAGACACGCTCGGGGCCAATTCCAACACGTATTGAAGGACTGCGTCGATCTTTTCCGGTGAGAATGACAGGCTGGCTAGTGTCTGCTGCAATGCCCATAGCCTCATGGTTAGATCCTCCTCAGAGGGCATCTTTTCGCTTAGTGGGCGCTCGGAGGCGAGAGACGAGGCAGCGAAGCGGGTCTCGGCCTGTATCAGGTCGAGTATCTGGTCCATGAGCTCCTGGGGCAGCCATTTTCGGGTGTTGAGCGGCTCGGCCTGTGCTCGCAGCAGCCGACGATCGGTCTCGAGTCGGGTTTTCTGGCGGGCAGCGTCTCTCTTGGCCTTCTGGGCATGCTTCTCGACGAGCAATTGCAGCTCAGACTCTTCAAGCTGCTTCTCGAACTCTTCTGGGCTAAGCGACGGCGCAGGCTGCGAGGGGGCGGTAGTGGAGTGGTCTGGTAGGGCCGTCGATGGTGCTGTGGACGAGGCATTGGGTTTTGCCAGACCAGCAGCGGTCGGGTCGGAGGCCGGGGGGTCGTTTGGTGGTGTCTGTGCAGGCGCAGCGGTTTCGACGCGAGGTTTCGAGGCAACCGAGGTGGTGGCAAAACCTCGAGCTGGGTTGGCAGCTGGTTTGGACTTCTTCTTCTTGGGGCCCGCCATGACAGCACACAGACGAGCTGAACACGAGAGACAGTACGTGTGCCTGACAAGAGATGTAGGAAGGCGGGGATTCGGAGCGGAGAGTAGCCAGGGAGAGGGAGGGCAAAGGCGGAGGCTGACGAAGGCAAGGGATAGGTGGGTGAATCCCGATATTCGAATAATGCCACCTGCAGCCCCGAAATGGTAGTAGGACTCAGCTAGATTGGGGACGAGCGGTGTTGTGATGCGTCGTTGGCGTTGTGTGCGGGTAGGGGGGGAAGAAGGGGAAAATGGGTAAGATATCTGGGTGGGTGCTTGGGTAAGTAGGTAGGTAGGTACTAGGTAGTGAGTCTTTGGGATAGGTAGGGGCGAGCAAGGTTGGTTTGGCAGGCAGGGCGGCTGCTGTTGATGAATAGAATAGAATATGTACCGTAGATACAACGCACGTGCGATGTACGTGAGCAAGGGAATATAAGCAGAAATACAAATAGTTGGCTACCTAGGCACGTAAGAACCGGAATTGCGAGCGTGCCTAGATAGCCTCCATATGCAGATCTCTACCTCTGGTTTTTTGTTTTGTTTTGTTTTGTTTTTTTTCTCCAAATGTAATCGAGGTTGAGGTTGGAAATAATTATTGAGGTGGCACCGAAGCTACCAGGCCTAACATCGTCATCATGGTGGGGCCGGCGCTTTTCTCAGGTGGATGGAGGGGCAGAAAAGGCGGGGTGCGTTGGCTGCACATTTCTAACTGGGGGGGGAGCTGTTATTAAAAATTGGAAAATTGGCCAGCGCGGGCAGAAAATTGGCTGGTAACTCGACCGCTTACCCAATTAGGTAGGCCGACCTCGTCTAGGTCTCGGTACTGGCTACATGCGCCTATACGTTGGTTAGCCTGCCTGTGTTGTTCTCCTGGAGGTATGCTGTACCACCTAGGGGGGTATACAGGACTACAGCACAGCCAGTCCATGAAATACTTGCATGCATGTTGTGCTTGGCGCAACAACATCAGACTGAATCATCCACCCTTCACTATACCTCCCTACATACCTAAGTTGCTGCAGGTAGAGAGAGGCTACATGTGTGTCGGTGCACAGGTTTCTTGCACCTTTCATGTTTAGTTCAAGGTTGTGGGTGGCAGATGGTTCAAGATAGCGGTCTGGACAGAAACGGCCTATACCTACGCAGTTCTATAACATTGCCTACTTGTCGATCCGTCTTCTTCTTTCCTGAGCCCTGAGCCCCGAGCCCCTGGGCCCCGGGCGAAACGAGCGAAACGAGCGTGACGAGCGTATCATGTGCACACATCTACATGCTCGACATCCCCTCCGCCTGCCAAAATGACCGACGCCCCGTCCTCGTCCCCGTCCGCCGGCCTCGACGATGCCGCCACCCGAGCGGCTCTGTTTTCATCATCCACCTCGACGAGGATAGCCAGCTTGCGCGCAATCGACGATAAGCTGAGACACCATCGTAAGCTGAGCTCTCGCCCTCGCCCTCGCCGACCCGCGGCCTGCTGAACGAATGAACGGACTGACTGACTAACTGACTAAACCGCGCCGCGTCCGACAGCCCTCGATGCGCGAGCCACCGTCCATCTTCTGCGTCTCCTGTTCGACACCCATCGATTCTACACCGACAGGCCTTCGAGGAGAGCCGCCCAGACGTGTCTCGCCTCCGTCATCGCTGCCAATCCCGACCCCGACCGCCTGGCGTCCTTCGTCGCCGACATCCGCCGTGAGGCCCAGAAGCCCACCATTGCTCCGAGCAATGCCTTTGTGCTCGTCGAGTGGTGTGCCCTTCTCCTGCGGGGCTTCGTCAACACGCCCCTGTGGGACCCCTTCGGCCTCGACATTGTCCATGCCAATGCTGCCGCTCTCGAGACCTGTCTTCAGCCTACCACGCGGCCCTCCGTCGCCCAGTCCGCCCTGGTGCTCACACGCCGTGGCTTGCGCGCTGCCTTCTGGCACCGTGCATTGAGGGGGAACACCATTCAGGACGTGGTCCAGGCTCTGACCGCCAAGGGAAGCCAGCCTACCGCCAGGAATGCCGCCATGCTCGGTGTTGTGGCCGGCGTCTGCTCTCGCCATGTCCAGGCCAGGGAGATCCTGGCGGCTCAGAAGCCCGGCTATTTCGCTTTCTTTGTGAGGGAGCTCGTCGGCTCTCGCACTGCTATTTCCAGACACCTTGTCACAAGCTTACGCGACTTCTTTTCCGACTTTGTTACCTTGGATGACCTGGAAAAGGACGTCATACCACCCGTCGAGAAGGGGCTTCTGCGTGCGCCTGAGGTCGTGTTGGACATATTGGTCAACTTGCTTACCCTCCTCCCCCGTGATGGGATGGACCTTTCCAGCATCCTCGGTACACATTTGTTGAAGCCATTGCTTTCCAATGTCAAATCTAGCAACCCTAGTATTCGCGAGAGTGTGCTGGCAGTCTTCACCGAAGCCGCAGCTCGTACCGGCGATACCAAAACCATAGGACACATTGTTGATGAGATTGCCGGCCCCTTGAAATCCGGGAAACTTGCTTCGGCCGACCAGCGAGTGCTGCATGCCAATATGCTCCAAGTGCTGTCGTTTTCTAGTGCCGACGCAACCAAGATAGCTACGAGCTTAGCCCCCGTGGTTGCTAAGGAGGGTAATGAGGCTGCTCTCGCTGCCGAATTATCTGTCCTGAGCCAAGCTGCTATCCGTCTTATTCGTGACGACGCTGAGGTGCCAAAATCCGCCGTCGATGCTTTTGTCAAGGGGATGGGCGACAAGAAAATCCCAGCTCGACGATTGTGGATTCTTCGATGTGGCGACATTCTGCTCTCTATGGCTAATGGTGAGAAGCCGCTGTCTGCGCATGCTTCTAAGTTTGCGGAAGCTATTACGACCCCTATGCTTGACAATTGGGCCGAGGTCATCAAGAACCCCGTCGCCGCTGCCCAGAGCGGTTTAATCACCGGCACCTATGTCCTTGCCGCACTCGCCACTCCGATCTTGTCTCGGATTGAAAGCTCTGCTGTCCAAACTAAATTGAAGAAGGCAGACATCGTGAAGGAGTCCCTCTCTCTAGACCAAAAGTCTGCTTTCCTTCTGAACCATCGCGTGTACTGCCGGTTATCGGCCAATGATGACTATACATGGTTTCTTAGGGCACTCCAAGCACTATATCCCGCTGTATCTGGCGCGACAGAGTTGACACAAACGACCTGGTCACAAGCCTTCATTTACCTTGTTTCTGCCACCTCCATCCCTCCCGACGTACGCAAGGCCTCATGTGAAGCCATCGCTAAGCTCTATGCGCGCGATCCCGGGTTCGTGTCGATGGCTATAATCGGAGGACTTTGGCAATGGGTCAAGTCCTCGGATAAAAATGAAAAGGACAGCATCGCTGCCAGTGCTAAGTTTCAAAATTCACACTTATACCTTGTTTTGCGTTCAATCACCTTGAGTGATGAGGACCTTGAGCAATTAGGTCTACAGAGAAGTCAAAATTTAATCGAAAAACAGATGTGTGCACTTCTCATTTTGGCTCGCAAAGACCTGGTACCTAGATGTAGTTGGATAGATCTCTGCCTCAAAGTTGGCGTCGACCCTGAAGCCTTGGTACGCAAGTATGAGCATCAGTTGATAGACCAATTAGTCGAGATGACCCAATTTGACCAAAATGTGAGGCGCCCCCGTTCCTTACCTCCAGCATAGTGGTACTAATACGGTCAATAGTCGAGCACTGTCAAAGCCGCGGCTTACAATGCGGCGGCCGACTTGGCATTCGTGGCGCCAGGAGTCATGATCCCCCAGATTATCAATCTGATACGAGCTGATTTAACGTCAACCGAGCTCAAAGAAATTGGTCCAGTTGAAGCAGCTATCTTTAGGACGCCGGAGGGGACGGCATTCGTAGACGTGCTTGCTAAAAAATCGCAAACCGTACCAAATAAAAACACGAAAGACTACGATACATTGAAGTGGGAGGAAGACCTCAGGAACCAGCTTGCTCAGAAAAAAGGCCTCCAGAAGAAGCTCACTGCAGATGAACAAGCCAAGGTCAATGTCCAGCTTAAGAAAGAAGCCGAAATTCGTCATTCCGTCCAACAGGTAGAGGCCCGCCTTCTGCGTGGCATTGGTATCATTCAGAGTTTGGTGTCTGGTCCGCCGACGGACGCAGGCCTTTGGCTTGGACCCTCCGTTACCGCCCTCCTCGAAGCCATGGAAGCCGGCGCATGCCTCATCGTAGGCAAAGCCGCACCCTCAGCCTATCTCGCTGGCTCTGAAAAGGTGACATCTCGGCTGGGTGCCATTCGGCCCTTTATTGGTGTTGCCACCCTCCGTGCCGTGGATATCACGTCTCTACCGGAGAATATGATAGAGGAGAATGTCGAAGAGCTACTTACTAGGGTGCTCTACCGACTTCGCTTTGCTGGCGAACAGCGGCCGTTTGATGCAGTGTCTGTCACGTACATGCTACCCCTAATCTTTGCCATTCTACGAAATGGTGGCATTGGAGAGGCCGTCGACGAAAGGGACACGCAACTAGTCCTCGCAATCGAATTCTTGTCCTTTCACACCCTCGTGTTCTCCGATGAGAATCTGCCGCGGGGCGATCTTCTAGCGGTTCTCATCGCATCTATGCAGCGTTACAATCAACATTACAAGATTCTCAAAGATTGCTTCACCGACATAGTCCGCTGCATTACTCCTAATATTAATGCTCAGGAGATAGCAGTACTTTGCAAAGGAACAACCGTGTCTCAGTCTAATGTCCGGGAGACGGTGCTGCAAGCTATCAGTGCTGAAGTCGATCTGACTGATGCTGAGTTCTCGGAAGAGCTCTGGATTGCTTGCCACGATGATGTCGAGGAGAACCAAGAGCTCGGACAAGAGATCTGGGAGGAGAGTGGTTTTGAGATTTCGGCAGCGGTATCCGTCAAGCTGCTTCCCTACGTCGAGAGCAAGGACGCCCAGCTGAGGAGAGCAGCGGCCAGGGCTTTGGGCGAGACGTGCAAGACATTTCCTTCGACAATCGAGGACATATTAGTCCGCCTGCGCGCATCATATATAGAGTTCGCCAAACCACGTGTGCCGCAGCTAGATGAGTACGGCATGCCCAGGAAGGCCGATCTCTCGGATCCTTGGGAGGCGCGGCACGGAATTGCGTCTGCTTTTAAACAGCTCGCTTCTCATCTGGATAAATCCCAGATTGATGATTTCCTTAATTTCCTTATCGAGAGCGGTCCACTCAGTGACCAGAATGCCATGGTGCGTAGTGAAATGCTCGAGGCCGCTCTCGCAGCAGTCGATTTGCACGGCAAGGCCTTGGTGGACAAGTTGATGAAAACATTTGAGCGCACGCTTTCGGAGCCTGACAGAGGATCCGAGGCTACTGATCGTGTCAATGAAGCCGTTATTATTATGTATGGTGCCTTGGCTCGCCACCTGAAGCCTGGCGACGTCAAAATCCCAGGCGTTCTGGAGAGGCTCCTTGCCACCTTAAGCACGCCATCCGAAACCGTGCAGTATGCAGTGGCCGAGTGCCTTCCTCCTTTAGTACGCACATGCAGCGATAAATCGTCCAAGTATTTTGATCAGCTCTTGGAAACACTCCTGGCATCCAAGAACTACGCCGCCAAGCGTGGAGCTGCGTACGGATTAGCAGGATTGATCCGTGGGCGAGGTATTTCGGCACTCCGCGAGTACCGCATTCTCATAACACTCAAGAGCGCGACCGAGAACAAGAAAGAGCCGCAGCAACGTGAGGGCGCATTCATCGCATTCGAGCTACTGCCGACCATTCTAGGGCGTCTGTTCGAACCCTACGTTATTCAGATTGTGCCTCAGCTCTTGACTGGTTTCGGCGACAGCAGCGCTGATGTGCGAGAAGCCTGCCTTGCGGCGGCGAAAGCATGTTTTGCCAAGTTAAGTTCCTACGGCGTCAAACAAATCCTGCCCACCCTCCTCAATGGCCTCGATGATGACCAGTGGCGCAGCAAGCGCGGAGCATGCGAACTGCTCGGTGCTATGGCCTACTTAGACCCCCAGCAACTAGCGCAAAGTTTGCCTGACATTATACCACCGCTCACCAGTGCTCTCAACGATACCCATAAAGAAGTGCGGGCGGCAGGAAACAAGAGCTTGAAACGGTTCGGCGATGTCATTGAAAATCCTGAAGTCGCGGGTCTAGTAGATATTCTTCTCAAGGCTCTGAGTGACCCGACAAAATATACCGACGACGCATTGGATGCGCTAATTAAGGTGCAATTTGTCCATTACCTTGACGCGCCTTCGTTAGCTCTAGTGACGAGAATTCTTCAACGGGGCTTGGGCGACCGGTCCAACACGAAGCGTAAGGCATCTCAAGTCATAGGTAGTTTAGCACATCTTACGGAGCGGAAAGACCTCATTACTCATCTACCTGTCCTCGTCTCTGGATTGAAGGTGGCAGCCGTCGATCCGGTTCCTACCACCCGAGCGACTGCTTCGCGTGCTCTAGGATCGCTTGTCGAAAAACTCGGTGAAGATGCCCTACCAGATCTTATTCCCAGTCTTATGCAAACCCTCAAGTCAGACACAGGCGCCGGCGACCGCCTCGGGTCGGCGCAAGCACTTAGCGAAGTCCTTGCCGGTCTGGGCACCACAAGATTGGAAGAGATCTTACCGACCATACTCCAGAACGTGGAATCCGCCAAGGCTGTGGTGCGAGAAGGCTTCATGTCTCTATTCGTCTTCTTACCAGTCTGCTTTGGCAACAGCTTCGCAAACTATCTGGGCAAGATCATACCTCCTATTCTTGCCGGGCTTACCGATGAGGTTGATACAATCCGCGAGACTGCCCTACGGGCTGGTCGTCTCCTTGTCAAAAATTTCGCTACCCGTGCAGTGGACCTACTACTACCAGAACTCGAGCGAGGCTTGGCAGACGATAGCTACAGAATCCGTCTAAGTTCCGTCGAGCTTGTTGGTGATCTCCTCTTCAACCTGACTGGTATTACTGGTAATGCGGATGCGGAGGATGAAGAAGAAAAAGCCAAGGAAGCAGGTGCATCCCTTCGTGAAGTACTTGGGGTTGAGAAGCGCAACAAAATCTTATCTGCGCTCTACATTTGTCGATGTGATACTGCCGGCGCTGTACGAACAGCTGCCATCGGCGTGTGGAAGGCTTTAGTCGCAACACCCCGGATTCTGAAGGAACTCACCCCTACATTGACACAACTCATTATTCGGCGTCTCGGTAGCTCCAGCATGGAACACAAGGTAATCGCCAGCAATGCCTTAGGTGAACTCATACGAAGGGCCGGTGATGGCGTACTATCGTCGCTTCTACCTACACTAGAAGAAAGTCTCCAGACATCTACAGACACGAACGCGAAACAGGGCATCTGCCTGGCGCTCAAGGAGCTTATCTCATCAGCTTCTGATGAGGCCCTGCAAGACCATGAAAAGACACTCATTTCCGTCGTGCGAACTGCTCTTACCGACTTCGACGAAGATGTCAGAGAGGCTGCCGCCGAGGCATTCGATTCTCTGCAGCAGATCATCGGCAAGCGTGCCGTGGACCAAGTTCTTCCTTATCTGCTGAACCTTCTGCGTTCCGAGGATGAGGCCGACAATGCGCTTTCTGCCCTGCTCACACTCCTTACAGAGTCGACCAGATCGAATATCATACTGCCAAACCTCATTCCTACCCTGATCACGCCCCCCATCTCAGCATTCAACGCAAAGGCTTTAGCATCTCTATCTCGCGTAGCTGGCCCCGCCATGAACCGAAGACTGCCCAACATTATCAACTCACTGATAGATAACATTATTGAGGCCAAGGATGAAGAACTAGGTAACGAATTGGAAGAATCGTTGGATACCGTCATACAGTCCATCGACGAGTACGATAGCCTTAACACAGTTATGAACGTGCTCTTACAGCTTATGAAGAGCGATGATCATCGCAAACGTGCCATTACAGCGTCGCGGCTGGCCAATTTCTTCGCGCATTCCGATGTCGATTACTCTCGATATAACCAGGACATCATCCGTGCGCTGCTCATATCATTCGACGACCGGGATCGCGACGTAGTCAAGGCGGCCTGGGCGGCGCTCAGTGAATTCACGAAGAAGCTAAAGAAGGAGGAGATGGAAGCACTAGTGCCGTCCACCAGAACATCCCTACAACAAGTAGGAGTCGCCGGTTCGAACCTTGCTGGGTTTGAGCTTCCCAAGGGTATCAATGCTATCTTGCCCATCTTCCTTCAAGGTCTCATGAATGGCACACCAGAGCAGCGAACCAGTGCAGCATTAGCCATATCAGACATTGTCGACAGGACAAGCGAGAACTCGATTAAACCATTCGTAACCCAGATAACGGGTCCGCTCATCCGTGTCGTCTCCGAGCGCTCGACGGAAGTCAAGTCGGCCATCCTCCTCACACTCAATAATCTACTCGAGAAGATGCCGACTGCGCTTAAACCCTTCCTACCTCAGCTTCAACGGACGTTTGCGAGGTCACTCGCGGACACGACCAGCGAGCTGCTCCGATCACGAGCTGCCAAGGCCCTCGGTACCCTGATCAAGTTCACACCGCGTGTAGACCCGCTCATCGCAGAGCTTGTCACGGGATCCAAAACATCGGATCCTGGGGTCAAAGAAGCTATGCTGAAAGCCTTGTACGAGGTGATCAGCAAGGCGGGTGCGAACATGGGCGAGAGTTCACGTGCGGCAGTCCTAGGTCTCATCGATATGGAGACGGACACAAAGGATACCAATATGGCCGTGACCTATGCCAAGCTCCTCGGGGCACTGATCAGGAATGTACCGAGCGAAGCTGCGAACGGACTCATCCGAAACCGCGTGGCTCCCACTCACTTCAACAGCTCGTCGGTGCTCGCGCTCAACGCGGTATTTGTAGAGTCGGCACAGACGCTGCTCGAAAGCCCGGCAGGCGAAGACTTGCCCGACCTTCTCTGCCAGGGCATGTCAAACAAGAATGTAAGTCACCATGGCACAACCTACCATGGCGCCGGACCTATTTACTAACAAGCTGTTTCAGCTCTTCGTGGCAGACAACACGATTCTTGCGACGGGTAAGTATCTCTTGTCGGATTCTTCCAAGCCATTCGAGACGACCAAGCCCATCTTCGCGACGCTCGCGGCCATCATCGGTCCCGGGAACCCGTCCGACTCGCGGCGGTTGGCGCTGGTGGTGGTTCGCACGGTTTCGCGGGCCAACATGGAACTCGTACGGCCACATCTAGCTGTGCTCGCGCCGCCGGTGTTCGCATCGGTGCGCGACCCGGTGATCCCAGTCAAGCTGGCGGCAGAGGCGACGTTCGTAGAGCTGTTTGGCGTGGTGGACGAAGAAACAGCCGTGTTCGACCGGTACATGGGCGGACCGGGCGGCGAGCTGGCGGCCAACACGAAGCGCAGCATGCAGGACTACTTTAAGCGCGTGGCAGTTCGGCTGGGGCAGCAGGCTAGGGAGAGAAGAGAGGCAGAGGGCGGACAGGGCGGACTCGGACTGAGCAATGACGAAGTCGAAGATGAGAAGGAGGTCTGGAGCGTTGGGGCGGTGGAGATTGGAGGGGGGGTGTTTTCGCAAGAGTAAGGAAAGGAAAGGAGAAAAGGAGAGGAGACAAGGAGAGGAGAGAAGAAAACAAGCTAGCCATGTACATCGTAACGACGGCCACGACGATGATGATGACGATGATGATTCAGCTAGGTAGATAAAATGAAATATGCCACGTCCTTTGACTGATTTGTTGGTCAACTCGATTGCGACAACAAGATTCAATGTCGTATGGTATGTTATGCATAGCGAGTTACTGGTACACTACATTGGTTACTACGGATCCTTTTGGTTTGTTGTACAATTGACTGTATCTAGAGTAGAATTTATAACTGGAGGCACGCAAACTATCCATCTTGGAATAAAGAGGTAACTTTGTACACTGCTCCGTACTGCACATGGGATGATAAGATAAGCCGTCGGAACCGATAAGATAAGAGTGGTCAGGTGACCTGGCACACGGAACCACAACATAGAGGGCAAACTCGCTTAGCCGGACAAAAGCCGGCGCCCAAATTACACAACCAAAGACGGAAGGCGCGGTCACAAATTCTGTGTGGCCCATCGAATCACTGCTGTGGGAGGGGGGTGTCTCCACGTCTTGCTCACTGCTGAATTCAATTTTACTTCCAAACACTCTGCGTCCTCAGCACGACCACCCACGACCACCATTTTTACTAACCACCACAGCTCCAAGCCGGCCATCACCGCGCATCAATCCTCAAGATGTAAGTCGAACCTGCCGCATTTCCTGAGAACACCCTGTCCCACGATGCATACGATGCATACGATTCACCGGCGATGATGGTGTTGTGTTGTGCACTTGCACGCCGAGACCCGAGAGAGAGAGAGAGAGAGAGAGAGAGAGAGAGAGAGAGAGAGAGAGAGAGAGATGGAAGGGCGAGATCAAGGCAGAGATCGAGACAGAGAGACAGAGGCATAAGCAGAAGAGGAGAAACCACAATTCCCACCGCCGAGTAGATGGTGAAGGCCTCATCGACACCACACAATCACCACCTCAATAACAGCAACAAACCATCAAGAACCATAATCTGCCTGTCTATCTCTATCCACTTATTGACCTGCATTTGGGATTGGATATCACGAACCTCTTATCTCAGCCATCGACACCCACCTCCACCTCTCTCTCTCTCTCTTCCCTCTCTGCCTATATCGACACGACGAATCGGATGCCTATACACATGGATACATACATGCCTTTACATCATCCCACATTGATCTATATATATGCGTCTCTACCTAGGCTGACATATTTCTCCTCTCTCGCAGGGTCAACCTTCGCACGCAGAAGCGCCTCGCTGCGTCCGTCATCGGATGTGGCAAGCGCAAGATCTGGCTCGATCCCAACGAGGTTAGCGAAATCTCCAACGCAAACTCCCGCCAGACTATCCGCAAGCTCGTCAGCGATGGCCTCATCATCCGCAAGCCCGTCACCATGCACTCACGATCCCGTGCCCGCGAGCTGAACCTGGCCCGACGTGATGGTCGCCACCGTGGCTTCGGTAAGAGAAAGGGTACTGCCGACGCCCGTATGCCCGAGTATGTTGTCCTGGTCCCGCCGCCCCCGGCCGCCACATGAGGATGAGCCGTGAATTGACTTGCTCCCGTCTAGGAAAGTTCTATGGATGCGCCGCCAGCGTGTTCTCCGTCGTCTCCTCGTCAAGTACCGCGCCAGCGGCAAGATTGATAAGCACCTGTACCACGAGCTGTATCACTCCAGCAAGGGTAACACCTTCAAGCACAAGCGTGCCCTCGTCGAACACGTATGTTCCTTCTCTACTTCACCTATCCACGACTTGCCGAGCCGCCTTCGGAAGACTAACTAGGGGTGTTACACACAGATCCACCGCGCCAAGGCCGAGATGGCCCGTGAGCGTGCTATCACCGAGGAGATGGACATCAGACGGCAGAAGAACAGGGCCGCCCGTGAGCGCAAGGCCGAGAGACAAGCGGCGAAGCGCAACGAGCTGGCCGGTGTCGAGGAGGAGGCATAAGCGCACACACGGGATGAGCATATGTGGTTCTGACGGTGTTGGTGCGGCGACACACGGGTGCTCGGGTCGGATGGGACGTGATAATGACGACGTGCCGTATGGACATTCGGCAGCTAGACGCCATAGACGCCAGGCTAGACGACATGTCATATGGAACCCGGATTCTGATCTGAGACGGCTGCATTCGGAGTATATGGTTGGGTCTCTACTGCTGTTTTCCTCGGCGGCCTTTTCGGCTGCATCGCTTTGCATGTACGGCATTAAAAAAAACGGAATCCACGATCTGGACACCTACTGCAGGTCCTTGTGCCCTGTCCTTGTTTGTTGTTTTTGAACTAGTGATTCGAATGCGAGGACGCAATCCAAGATACTGCACAACTTCTTTTACTGCATGATGACTCCGGGCATGTAATTCATGATAGCATCCACGTCTGCATCTCAGGCACTGGTACCCATTCCATCCAATAGGTCCGTAAAACCATGGGCGGCGGCCTTGCAAATAGACGGAAATACAACAGGTAACCCGGCAGGAATGTACCTATGCAGTGCACCGTGAGCTCTACACACCCGAGGATAATGACACGTACAGTACGTACAGACTCTTGCTGCAGTACCGGCCTAGATGTTTCGGCTCATTGAGCTCACGCTTGCTGAGGTTGGGACCGGCACGTCCGTATTGTAAGCCGACCCACCATTATCGGCCAATGACGCCGAGAAGCAGAACTTGGAAACTAGTGAGTGTATGCTGGTGTGGAAGACGTAGAGCGGTCGAAAAACATATTCAGCATTGAGGAAATAAGCGGCACAGCAGCGACTTATCAAGACAGTATCGTCACACTTGGCACCAATTTACTTTTCAACGGGTCGTATTTGATTACGACTACAGACCCTGGGGTGAGGCAGAGTCGGTATGACGATTGCTACTTGGCGCAGATGAACAGACTATCTATTGATTGAGCGAAGGAAAGAAAAGGAAAGAAAAAAAAAAAGAAAAAAAGACGCAAGAGCAACTGGAATTGGATCAGATGGTTTCACATTGCCCCTTGTAGGTGGTAAGGTGCCGCCAGGGACATGGAGCACACGGCACCCGCGGTGAGGCGGACGCTTTTGCTCGGGTTTGGAAAGCGGACTCGTCACGCCCAATTTAGTTGATACAGAAGAAAAGGAAGAAGAAACGGGAACAGATGGGCTGCGGTGTTGGAAGTCTATAGGATTTCTTGGTGGGGCTGCGGTGTGATCATGTGATGATAAGAGAGAGGATCAGATAAGAAGAAGTACTAGTACGGTGCGCAGTACGGTACAGTACAGTGCTGTAGAAAGGCGGAAAAGATCAGTAAAGCAAGCCAATCGATGAGCTCCGACGTCGCCAGCATTGCGGACCTCGGATAGCAACGCTTGTCGTCGCAGCAGGAATAGTCATTGGCCACCTAATAATTACTTATGGAAATGGAAATTATCCTAAATAGCGGAATGATGGATTTTGCAAATATGCTTGGACTTACAAGATAGAGGCAGAGAATAAGAAAATAATTCGCCCGGGCTTCAACTGTGGTTGTGGTATTTTGGTCCAGCTTCATCACATGTACTCGGTATGCCGATGGGTAAATGAGGTACCTATGTAAGAGACGGTACTGTTCTTGCAGCGGGATGATGTGGGATAAGGGCGTACCGAGTACGGAAGCGTTGCCGAGATCTGCCCCACTGATAGATCACCTATAGATACCTATGCAGATAGCACTGGGCAGACAGCTGTTTATCACGGGTCTATCTGGCAGCCGTCGTCTTCCGCATCGACTAGATTCAAGGTGCCGGCCCTTCTCCCGCAACTTGCACCTTCGCACCTCGCACCTCACACCTCACACCTCGCACCTCGCACCTCACACCTCACACCTCACACCACACATCTCAGGCAATTCCACGCCCATTTTGTTCGCCTGACCGACCATCACATTCGAATTGAGCAGCAGACAAACGAGACCCTGCTCATTCTCTTCCCCCCACTGCGCCGCCGCCACCACCACCGGCCAGGGTCAGACAGAGGTGTCGCCGTCGTCATCGTCATCGCCGTCACCGTCGCCCATCCTCGGTCCCTCCCCGCCTGTGGCAGCGCCGACCTCTATTCGCCATGACCGCTATTCCCGCTTTCCGGGGCGCTTCGCGTGGGCTCCGGTCCTTTTCCCGACTCCACGCCGTTCCCAGGAGAGCTCAATCCTCTTCGGCGCTCGATGGCCAGCAGCGGGTAAGTCGGCCGATCCCGCCCGCTACCGGTCTCCTCTCTCTCCTTCTATGCCCTCCCGGTCAGCTGCTCTTCTTTCAATTGCCCAATGGCTGACCTGGTGCCCCCTCGCAGCTCCTATCTGCCCGTCTCCAGCAGGCCGACCCGACCGTCTTTCACATCATCGAACAGGTACGTACACATCCAACCTTGTCGTGGCCATGGCGCAGCATCGCACAGCATCACCCCGCAGCCAACCAAGCCCCTAATGACGACGGCAACGACGTGTAGGAGAAGAACAGGCAAAGGCATTTCATCAATCTCATCCCCTCGGAAAACTTCACCTCCGAGGCCGTGCTCGACGCCCTGGGCAGTGTCATGCAAAGTAGGCGAGACGACAACCCCAGCCCCAACCCCATGTCGCGTCGACTCGGCCCGGCTGACTTTTTGCGCCAGACAAGTACTCCGAGGGCTATCCCGGCGCGCGTTACTACGGAGGCAACGAGTTCATAGACCAGGCCGAGCGACTCTGCCAGCTGAGGGCACTCGAGACGTTCGGTCTCGACGAGAAGGAATGGGGGGTCAATGTGCAGCGTACGTGCCCTCCTCGGCCCCGCGCCGGTTCACCCCTTGCCGACTCACCCCTTACCTACTCACCCCTTACCTATGTCCCGCATGCATCCTCTGTCTGACCTGCCCCATAACAGCCCTCTCCGGCGCTCCCGCCAACCTCTACGTCTACTCCGCCCTCATGGACACTCACGACCGTCTCATGGGACTTGACCTTCCCCACGGCGGCCACCTCTCACACGGCTACCAGACGCCTACCAAGAAGATATCGGCCGTGTCAAAGTACTTTGAGACGGTGCCCTACAGGTTAGACGAGGAGACGGGCCTCATCGACTATGAGAAGCTCGATGAATTGGCACGGATATACCGCCCCAAGATCATCGTCGGTGGAGCGAGCGCCTATAGTCGCTTCATCGACTACAAGCAGATGAAGGCCACTTGCGACAAGGTCAATGCCTACCTGGTGGCCGACATGGCCCACATCTCGGGCCTCGTCGCCGCCAAGGTGATTCCGAGCCCCTTCAGCTTCGCCGACATCGTGACCACGACCTCCCACAAAAGCTTGCGTGGCCCCCGAGGAGCCATGATATTCTTCCGAAGAGGGGTCCGCAAGGTGAACCCCAAGACCAAGGAGGAAATCAAGTACAATCTCGAAGGTCCCATCAACGCCGCAGTTTTCCCTGGTCACCAAGGCGGTCCCCATAACCATACGATAACAGCCCTGGCCGTCGCCCTCCTGCAAGCGCAGAGTCCCGAGTTCCGCGCGTATCAGGAACAGGTTCTCCTCAATGCCAAGGCGTTAGCAACGCGTCTCGGCGAGTCCAAGAATAACGGCGGCCTGGGATACAAGCTAGTCAGCGGTGGTACGGATAACCACCTGCTGCTAGTAGATCTGAAGCCCCAAGGTGTCGACGGTGCCCGCGTGGAGCGTGTGCTCGAACTCGTGGGTGTGGCTAGCAACAAGAACACGGTCCCCGGGGACGTATCAGCAATGATGCCCGGCGGGCTGCGCATAGGCACACCGGCCATGACGACGCGGGGCTTCACCGAGAACGACTTCACCCGGGTCGCCGACATCATCGGCCGTGCCGTGACCATCGCCGTGCGTGTTGACAAGGCGGCCCGGAAAACAGCCGAGGAGAAGGGCGAGAAGTACAAGCTCAAATTCTTCTTCGACTACCTGGGTGCCGGTGAGGAGGACCCCGAGATTGTCCAGTTACGGGCCGAGGTGTCGGACTGGGTCGGCACTTACCCGGTGCCGTGGGCTGAGAAGATCCACATATGAACGACGTCGACGTACATGATGGGATAGCTGCGGCGAGAGAATGTGTTTGGAAGCCGACGTTCGATAGGTAGGGGCGGAATTCGATTGCCCCGTTGACGAAGGGGAGAATCTGGAGCCGGCCCGTGTATATGCAGCAGAATTTCATTTAGATTCGCACCTCAACGTAGCATCGGCGTTTCGGTATAGGTAGGCAGGTACCTGGGTAGGCTTGGTATATCCATTATACGACTCAACTTTGGCCATCCGTTAATAATGCATCATGTTTTTGCATCATCTATGTTTTTGCTTTGTGCGCCAGGTGCTTGCTGATGGTGGTGAGGGAAGGTGGGCTATGCAAAATTAGCAGATGATAATAGGAATTATGATGATGAATGTTACTTATAGTGTAATATTACTTATTGTGTAATATTGCGCACCTGAAGAACAATATTCCTAGTACAGTTCCATCTTTTCCCCGTTCTCTCTCCCTCCCTCATTCCCTCTCCTTCCTATTTCTTTTTTCGATATCGAAACACTTTATTACGTTTTACGTCATATATTCATACACGTGAATAAATTCATCGGCCCTCTCGTCCTCGGAATTATAACTCCACGTGCATGAATCCCTATTAAGACCTGCTTGTGCTTGTTTTCATACCTATTCTCCCGGGCTCTCGAGACCATTCACGTGGATAGGTAGGTAGGTAGGTAGGTAGGTAGGTAGGTAGCATTTCTCCGTCTAATTAGCAGGGAGCTCGGCCCTTTCCCTGGCCTCAATACTTGGATTTCAGGGTGGGTTAGAGCTGTACCCACGAGGTCAGTGGGAAGTAACCAGGTTGTCAGTTCTTATAGAGATAGACCGATCTCGCTACTATTACCTACCACTAAGTTTAAATATTATACTTATTATTGATATGAAGTAGATAAGGTTAAGACTGCCGAAAAGATTGTATGGGTTCAATAATTAACCCAATGATCCTCAAGTCTTAGTCATATGTTAACGCCTTTCCCGCCCCATTTACATCGCACATGATAAAGGAAAGTTCAACGCATATGCTTAGTATGAACCAGGTGTCTCTATAGTCCTGTTATTAGATGTTTCCTTGCGTATAGTTGACCAGCTAGATATAGTAAACAGCGTCTCCTTTATCTACATAAGTAGATTAGTATTCATGTATATATAGCTGCTTAGATCAAGTTATATTTGTTTATATTTATCTATCTAGATTTCTTCCTGTAACTGCTACAGTTTTTTCTTTGCAAGTACCTAAATCCGCCTATCCTGCAGGAACACAACTGCCAGCTCCTACAATTACAATAATGCATCTTTTGGACCAGAATATGTTGTGAAGCTGCGCTACATCTTCTGTATCATTGCCGCCCGGCGCCCTGACGCCGCGGTATGATTCATTTAAATTGAGTTCCAGTGCACTTGCATGCGCAAGTACGGTTGATTTTGGATGGGAATGTTACAAGTCTTATGTTTAAGGGTTTGGAAAGACATCTATGTTGCAAAAAAATCTTTAATGCAGCTAAGGAGGCCATATGGATCTTTAGTTTCCCTTCTACAAGGCGGGCAAAATCTAGTCTTTATGCCTGAAATAGTCGCACTCAAATCGCCAACTGCGCCGATTCCAGTAGGCTATCTCAGAGTGGCGGGAAGAATTACATCAGATTGTCCGATCTGATTTGATCCAACCCGAACTGCTCTGATCGGCAACCTGCCGCGCATATGATTATTTACATGATACCGGGTGTTCCAACTCCCCGGGTACGCGTACGCATGACAGGGAGGGATCGTCAACGGGAAAAGGTAACCTTAATAATGGTAAGTACTAGGAAAGAGGGGAATGGGTGAAGGCCGGGTCGTTTTGGAGCGACTACATTAAGTATAACTGAGACAAAACTGGATAGCTCGTAGTCTCAGCAGGATGCAGGTGCAGGTGCTGAGGCTGGTGGGCTGGGAATTTGTGCTCTGAGGTCCAACTGGCGAGGGAAGCGGTGGGACGAGATCTGGGTCAAGATGCTGAGAAAGGCATTGGAGAGGCTGATTCGTTTATGTTCAGCAATGCTGGGTTGGGGGGATCCATGATTTATCGAAATTTTCTAGTTTCCTAGAGTTGTTAGCTGAGATGGCCGGAGATCATGGTTATTAGAACTGAGTACCCAGTTAGGAATTAAAAACAGTCCGTATAACTACGTTTCAACTTCTACATAGTTGCTTATTATTAGGCTACTGTGCCTCTACACCTCGGGCATCGTCTATCCTTCTAAGCGGCTGCCCTGGGCTGAGGGAACTAAATAGCGGCTCAATAATAGGGTCGATACCACAAGTTAAAGCGTAGCGGTCTTCTTGGCTGAGAATGATAGCCCCTGTGAATCGCGTTACCTCATCGACTAAACTCGCTACTAAGATTTGGTCTTGGATAGTAATCTTGGCTGGCTCACTTAGACTAAGCTCCGTGTGTCTTAACGAATTCAACGTGTAGAACTGCGTGTTACATAAATAATGCTGTTCTACACGTCCTCGCTCTATTCGAGTATATCTTGATTAGGATGGAGTCCAACTATTGGACGAGTTGGGTCAGCGGAAACCGATCTTCGAACTCGCAGCACGTCTCCAATATTATGTACTTGTTGTGTGTTCTTTACCACTACAGGCAGAGTAACTGCTCCTGGCCGCCTAAATGTTGGACGGGACAAATGTTACAGATGAGGTGAAGCACACAGGAATTGGGTCGGGAAACTTAAGTAATCTTGGTATACTCGACACACGTCACATCTTTTCTGGACTACCTTACGTATAGTAGTCGTATTTGCGACGAAGGTGGAACCACGACATGGAGATAGCAACATACATCCCAAAGCGGTATGCCGTAGCCTCGACTACTAGGCCCCGCGTCACAGATAGGCCAAGGGCCCCAGCTGAACGGCTGGGGCTGAGGAGAAAATGAGAGGGTCGGGTTGGAAGCAGCCGATGTTTGAGAGGCCAATACCGCACTCACCTGCTTGGACGATCCCAAGACAGCGGCGTAGGCCAAGCCCACGTATGTCTTCTCCACTATCGATATTGGTATTTAATTATTCGGGGTATCGATCCATAGTTGTGTCGATGATTCTCCAGGTGGTCCTAAATTATTCATGGTGACATCTGGTTGAAACGTTTCATCTGATAGTAGTAGATAGTACTATGGAATAAAGGGGAACAAGCCGATCTACAATTGGCCTTCACAGGGGTTTCGGGGAAATAACAAAAACAGTAAAAAGCTTTCACATGTCGAAAAGCCTATCGTGTCGGTAGAGGAAGTGATCAACACTCGAGATCTGGCGGTGACTAAGAATTCGACACATGCTCGCTGGCTTAGGTCATCTGTCTGACTATCCGGGTCGCGGTTCCCGCAGAATCTGTACGACAAGCCCCGGCATCTATCTCTACATTGGTACGGGATGGTCGGTGGCAAAAGAGGATCAAAATTTGCTTCAATTGGGCGCGTACTGTATGCAACAGTCCGTCGTTCTACGTAGAAAGGGTTCGAGAAAAAAGACAGGAAAGAGCGACGTTTTACATTAATCCATACTCTGATAGTGGCGCCACTGACGTCACCATGCAGCGATCCACGCTGCCGCCACGCGAATGGAGTAAAGATCTCGCATGGCGTACCTGAATTGTCCGACGTACTTTGTAAGTACTTAGTGACTACTGCTGTAGGAGCATAGCGTGCAGCAGGCCAATCGCTTTAATTCGCATCCACTTGCAGTATATGATTTCTCGACTGATACAGGGTTGGGCGGGGTGCAAGGAATGCCTATGCCTACTATACGTATCTTATCGCTGCCCATGACATACTCGGCATCAGCCTCCCATATTATTAGTACACCACCAACGGCACAGTAATGCCGATCGGGTTACCATTGTCTCCTACTACAGGACCTACACTACATACATACAGACATACAGACATACAGACATAAGTCTACCTTGGCTGGGTAAGGCCAGAGATGATGCCAGCTAAAGACGGAATGCCGCTGGCAAAGGATATCGAGAATAGCGAGTTGCTACCTATCTTTAGTCGAGTTGTTCGCTGGCTGACGGCCCGAACCTAGGCGTCCACCTAAGAAAATAGAGACGGGATGAGGGAGGGGGGGGGGTTAAAACGAATAAGAACGCGCCTACACCGCCATCGTGTCGGTGGTGTGTGTATATGTAGCCGTCGGATCTCCAGGGGGATGGCAACAAGGGGCGGAGGCTCAAAACTCGGTTCCGGTGCAAGACGAGCGTGGGTGTATGCGATGTCGTACACTAGCGCAGAGGGAAAACGTAAAAAAGTCGGAGGGGTTGATGGAGATGGAGGGGTTCAGCAGCTCTACCCCTCCAAGACCCTACCTACATATATACTAACTGCATATACTGCTAGTATTTATATATCCCTACCTCATCTCGTCACTGTACATGCTTGTAAAAGTAACGATGGGGTCTTGTAGAGAATTACTAAATACAGTAAGAGATCTCAGGGTCCTTGGAAACCAGAATGTATTTTTGAAAAATCAAAGTCTGTACCTGCACTAGGTATGTATGTACGGAAACTTCCATCCAGGTTGAGTTTCGCTTGACGTGACAATACAGGGTACATAGTGTAGAACTAAATACCTATGTAGTACAGTAATTGGGCACTTGGTAGTGTATAGTATGGCGAGGTACTTACCTACCAGAGTAATCAGTTACCTGCTATTCCGCATCCGGAAGTCCCACTAGCCTGTGTGGGGCTAGCCTGACGTCACTCTGTGCCCATTATGCGGCTACGATGCAGCCCCGTTTCCTTATTACAGCACAGTCGATGATACCGCACCGGCATATCGCGGTTCGAGAGAGTAAACGGCCATTGGCTGCTAGCTGTAAATCGACGCAGAGCTCCTGTTTGTTTCACCGTTGTTTTAAAGAAGACTGATGGGACCAAAACAGTTGTTGTATTTGTGTTCGTCACTCCACTGTGGAGAGTGGTGTGTAGCTATCTATATAGTACGAATTACTACCACACTGTACCTTCCCAATCTAACTAGTTTTCTACAGTATTAATATTATCTGCAGGTCTAGCGTGTTGCATGTACCCAGGCCACCTGCCAACACTGTGCCGCCTTGACCCGAGACTGTGCTACACCAACTACCTATCGGCAGCTATGGACAGTTCAGTCCAACATACTCGGTACAGTACAGTAGGTACTAATAGCAAATAGCAGCCCCTGTTCTAGAAAGAACAAGGCGAATTGATTGGACAAACCTTATCTCTGACCCCTATTGTCAGACCCACTAGCTCCATAACTTCTACAACTAATTAGGTAGATACACACCTCACACCTATCCTTTGCGACCACCAACGCGTTTAACCTTCAGATACCCAAGCTACCTGTTAACATGTGCCTGCGCGATGACGTTCGCCATTGTTGTCATGAGAAAGCCCACCATGGAATCTGTCGGCATCATCGACGTCGAAAACCCACAGTATACCCTCACTCACCGTACAGTGCACCATACGGTTCCGGTATATTCCACACCCCATCCCGGACCGGCAAGAGAAAGTGAGCACAGTTATGAGAGCACATCTTCATCTGACGCCGGCGTGCTCCGTTGTTTGGGGGTACACCGCCAAGACGGCCCGATAGCCAATGGGGCGCCGCACCAAGCCCCGATCACCACTGCTTTCGGTGCAAGGCGCTGCATCTATTACTGGCCTCGTCGGCAAGCCCCCATCGCATTCTGCTTGTTGCTACTCATATACTCCGCCCATACAGCGCCGTATGCTCTGGATGTGCATGTATCGTTGCCTGTTTAGTCATATTCCCGCATATCTTCACGACCCAAGCCTAAACGGTTCCTGATCAGCCCGGGAGCCCTGACCAGATAGACCCCTGGCTATCGATGTTCGACCGCCCCGAAGACCCTTAGATCACCGCTTGATAGGCCTGGCATAATTATGCGCGGCCCATGTACGGCCACGGATTGTGGGTGGATAGGGAAACGAGATGTAGGAATTCACTCGATACTGGACACTCGACACACCACACTCGCCTCATCACAGTCAAAGCCACACCGTGAACCTACTACATGTTGATATATGATGTGGTGTGAGATGAAGCGACCAGTGGACTAAGCAGCTCGGGCAACACTTTGCTTGATCGACCATGGCGAGGATATCTCGCTTCGCTACATAGCATTGGTCCTTGCCTTATCTGATAAACTGCCCGCTGGCCTGTAGCTTAATGACTTAACGTCAGAAGGAAACGTCCAGTGTTTTTAACCACCGCTAATTTTGGTATTCCCATCGGTGATGAGACTGGCCTCCTGTTTCCTGTCTGACATCATTCCGGGCTCGCTTCGCTGCCTCGGATTCCGCACTGGTGGAAAGGAATTTCGACACTTGAGCACGGTTCGCTGGGTCATGAACGTATAGGACAAGTACAGACCAACATGTCGATACTCGCATCCTGCATGGCTATACCCAACAATTACGGTGCCACACGGGGTCGACTACATACATGTACAGACTCTATTGTCACTTGAGGCAAGATCTACATGGAGTGGGCGACAATATCCACCCGTCTATCCACAACCTCACCCACTTTTGCTCACCCCGACTCAAGCATCAGCGTGGTTACCGCAAACTTTGGCTTCAATCACCCGCAATCCACGTGTCTGTCTGACTGTCATACATTCCTGGGACGTTTGCACGCTACGTTGAGCGGGAGAGTCGCCCCAGAGGATGCGGTCATCACCCAGACTCACAAATATAAATATGGGCTTCCCCAGCTTCTACCCTAGCGAAGTCATCTTCCCCCCGTAGTTCGCCCCTCCACCATAACCACCCACTTCTCCCCATCTGTTGCTTTTCCATCGCGTGTCGAGTTCGTTCCTTACCCCATAGACCCATCTGCCCACCATGTCCTCCCCATTAGATCAGCCCCAGCAACCCTCTTTCCACCGTGGAAGCTTCACGGACGAGATTGAGAGCGCGCGGACCGATCTCTCCCGGAAGCTATTACTCAGTGAAGCAGACGGAGACACGCCGTCTTCCTCCGAAGCGGCTCCGTCACTAAGCCCTTCTACTACTGCCGCACCTTCAACGCCGGAATTAGACGCTACCGCCGAGTCACCCACCACTCCCCCCGAGGGCGAGGAAGAGGAAGACCTCGTCGCGGATAGCTTCGCCTTCGCCTTCGATATCGATGGCGTTCTTGTACGTGGTGGCCGCCCGATCCCCGAGGCCGTTGAGGCTATGAAAGTCCTAAACGGCGAGAACAAATATGGTATCAAGATGTGAGTAGTACCCCATATGTTCGTATCTCTCGAATGCTTGGCTAACCAATACCCAGTCCTTACATTTTCTTGACCAATGGAGGTGGTAAATCCGAGGCTGAGAGATGCGGCGACCTTTCACGTCAGCTCGAGGTCGATATTTCACCGGCCCAATTCATCTGTGGCCATACTCCCATGTCGGAGATGGCCAACAAATACAACACCGTGCTCGTTGTGGGCGGCGAGGGTGAGAAATGCCGCACGGTCGCCCAGAGCTACGGCTTCAAGGACGTCGTCACCCCAGGCGACATCATCAAGGCCAACAGCGCCACCACGCCGTTCCGCAAGCTGACCCCCGAGGAGCTCAAGAACTCTAAGGAGCGGGACTTTAGCGACGTGGTCATCGAAGCTATCTTCGTGTTCGCTGATTCACGTGACTGGGCCGGCGATCTGCAGATCATCATCGACCTTGCTATGTCCAAGCACGGTCGTGTCGGCACTCTGTCAGAGACCTTCGATGAGGGTCCGCCGATCTACTTCTCCCACAACGATGTGGTCTGGTCGGCGGCTCACGAGAACGTCCGCCTCGGCATGGGTGCCCTGCGCGGCATCGTCGAATACACATTCAAGGAGGTTACCAAGGGTAAGACCCTTCAGACGCACGCCTTCGGCAAGCCGCAGATAGGGACCTTCGAGTTCGCGACGCGTCTGCTGAAACGCTGGCGCAAGAACGAACACAGTCTCAATTCGCCGCCCGGAACCGTCTACTTCGTGGGCGACACGCCCGAGAGCGACATCCGCGGCACCAACCTGTACAACGAGCGGGCCGAGAACGACTGGTATAGTATCCTCGTGAAGACAGGCGTGTACCAGGAGGGCACGGAGCCGACGTACAAGCCCCGCGTCACGGTCGACACCGTCCTAGACGCCGTCAACTACGGCATCGAGCGCGAGATGCAGCGCCGGAAAGACCGTGCGGCAGCGCGCACAAAGCCCAGTCTGACCAACATGCCAACGCTGTCTCTCGAGGAAGATGGCAAGGGCGTGAAAGACTGCGCCGTCATCAGCCCCGCCGATGAGCGCGAAGAGCTCGACTCGCACGTTTAGTGGCTCCTCATTAAACGAGACCATGATTGATTTAATCGAATTGATTCATCCTTCGTTATTCTTATGATACCACATGAGTTTTCCATTCCCCCTAGAAAACCCCCCAGCACGTCCACCCCCTTTTTCATAACACACAGGCCGTGTTATAGACTGGTTTCTCATCGATCTATCTCTTTATTCATTCACACCATAAACCATACATTGTTTCGTTCCTCCATACTTCTGGGGATAGGGAAGGGAAGGTCTTCCATGGACATTCGGGAAAGACTGGAGTTAATATTTGTCAAGACATTGACGGGGCGCTTGCGGCATGCGAAAGAAGAATGCACTGGGCTTCTTTATATCGCTATGAAAACATTCCTATAGTTCAAAATAGACTCTGGTGGTGCAGCACCAAGTAACCTTATTTTCTACTGTTATCATTATGTGACATGCTCGACTATCCTTTCTTTCATCCCTTAATCATTAGAATTACTATCATGTGCTAAGCTAAAACTATTTTATTTTGTCAGTAGCGAAGCAGTACAAGTGGCACTAAGTAAGGGGCAGTTTTACAAAAAACACTATCTATATATATGCTAGGTAGGCCAGGGGGCATAGATCAGGGAGATAGATCACTGACAAGACACATTTATAAACAGCAGCATCACGTTTTATTGTTATTGTTGTTTTGATGGGAGGATATACCATTGCTTTTTTTTTTGATTAAGGCGTTCCCTAATTACAATCGAGATTTTAATTTAATCCGGATGTTTAATATCAATTTAACCCCATTCCTCTGGCCATATTTCAAATAGCATTTGCCCAGACTGAGTCGCTAGACAGGAACGGTTAACTAGAGAGGTTGAGACTGTTACGAGCGATCTGGATAAATCTAAAATTGGTTCTTAAGCCTGAATAAACATACTGGCCCCAGGATTATGAAGGATACTTCCAAACACCGGATGCCCTGAAAGCTAGGACGAAGTGTGACGTCGCATCGCAAAGAGTTACAAACTCCCGCTATTCGACTTCCCATCCATGTATGACAGGAATGTTGTTCCCTTCACCCTGGGATACCTACAATGCTCTAAGACCAAACATTGCGCCGATGTAAGTGGGTGTGGCCAACGGTATCTGTAAGCCCCATAGCTTCTGTCAAATGTAGTGGAGACACTGATACAGGTGACAGCAGATAAGGGGTTGTATTCAGGATAAAGAGAGGAAGAGAAAGGGCCCAAAGGGCCGGGGAACCTGTCGGTACTTATATACAGGAGATAGGAGTGTATCTCACTCCCTTATTTCAACAGCTTCGGTATCTGTAGTACTACGATCAAACCATCTATTAGAAGATTTGTGGCCCCGGAAAGGGCATAGGCGACAGTTTGATCGTGGACACTTTCCATTGAGGACGGCCCTGTCCCAGGTATATTGTACAGGTGTACATAGAAGGAACATTTCCAAGAGAACACTGAGGCAATAGGCGGTAGATATAGCCATCGAAGCATAGCAGAAACGACTAAAGATGCTGCCTAAGAAAATAAGTATATAGAACGATGGGATCGACGGCTTCATGCTAGTGTTTGCGGCCTGCCACAATATCTGCCCTGCGATAGCAAACTCGATCCAACGCCCAGTTACCGACGGTCGACAAGGTTGTCAACACTAGATGGCGAGAGCACACCACGAGCGGGTGCTAGAACCCTAAATCATCGATATGTTGACGACGCTGCCATGACCTACTTTGAGATAGAACATGAGTGCCCACAGCAACGTGGCCTGAAGCTCTCCGACATGAAACCCTAGAGCCCCTATGAACACGTTTAATGCCTTATAAGTAAGCAGTGTAGTCACGTTCTAGATCGGGGAATGTTGCCATAGGATAAATGAACATGCTAGCAGTGACCAATACAAGAGCGAGAATGGCCTGTAGTCATCGAAGGCGAGTGACATTCTCTACAGTTTTCGTAACCAAAAACGTAAACCAAGTACGATTGTAGCTAGAGGATAGTTGATCAAGGCTAATATAACCAGATGTGCCCCTTAGATTCGTGAGACCCATATTGGAAGTATACAAAACTACTTCTACTGCAGAGAGTCAAAGAGGGGAACGCAACCAGCATCCTTCCCCGGCCACAAGCTGGGAACAGCATCATATAAGCCCTAGGCTACGTCCGTCCACTTCCGTCCACTCCCGTCGACGAGATTCAACGAATCAATTATTCACTTGCTTCGGCCTGTCGCGTCCCCACGTCACTACGCCTTTAAATTGAAGTCGTCATCGGCATGGCCGCCGAGTCCTTCGATTTCATTATTGCTGGCGGCGGAACCGCCGGCATTGCTCTCGCCGCTCGACTATCGCAGGCATCTCAACAGAGAGCACTCGTCCTAGAGGCGGGGCTTGATCACAGCAATGACCCGCGGGTCAAAACACCGGCATTCTACTCGGCTCTGTTCGGGACAAACGCCGACTGGGGGTTCCAGACCACTGCTCAGGTGCGAAAAGGGAGTAATTAGGCGTGAAATTCAGAGACTAATCATTGCGTAGCAAAACCTCAAGGGAAGGTCTATCAGCTTAAACCAAGGTAAAGCCCTCGGTGGCTCGAGCGTGATAAACGCCCACGTCTGGGCCCCTCCAATTAAGGCGGTGCTTAACGCGTGGGCTGAGCTTGGGAATGTCGGATAGGACTGGGCTACCGTGGGCCGTTACTATACCAAAGCCTTCACCCCGCCTCAGACTTCCGAGGAACTTCGACGCCCTCTAGGAGTCGATGGTTGGAGCCCTGACGATACTATAACTGCAAATGGTCCGCTACAGTTATCGTATCCTGGTCCTCCCAACCATCCCATTCGCGAAATCTGGGCCAAGACATTCAGAAGAACGGGATACCTTATGAAGATTGACCCTTGGGCGGACGCTTCGGTTGGCGCATTTAGTAACCTTGCCAGCGTTGACCCTATACGAAGGGAGAGGAGCCACGCTGCTAAGGCATACTACAGTCCCGTCCAGGACAGGGAGAATCTACACCTTGTTCTCGAAGCCTATGTGGACAAGATTATATTCGCGGATGATCAGCCGCGAGCCATCGGCGTGCAATATCGCTACAGCGGGCACGCGAAATTGGTCCACGCGCGAAAAGAGGTCATCGTCTCAGCCGGCGCGTTGCAGTCCCCGAAGCTGCTCGAGCTTTCCGGGATCGGCAATGCAGATATCCTTAAGCGGTATAACATCCAGGTGATAAAAGACCTCCCAGGCGTCGGCGAGACATCTCGCCTGCGACATCGGCTTCGCGGCGGTAGACGGGATGGAAACGCTAGATAATCTCGTGAGACAAGAGCCCAAGGCACTAGAACAGGCCATGCTCAACTTCACCCAGCACCACGACGGGCTGCTCACGTCCGGTGGCATCAAGACGTACGCGTATCTTCCGGTTATAGATTTCCTCGAGGGCAGCGGTCGAGAAAAGCTAGTAAAGCTGCTCGAGGAGAATCGCCCTGCACCAGAAGATGCGAGGGCGCGAGCATATCACGAGATGCTCGAGAAAACGCTCCTCGATCGAAATCGGCCTTCGGGCGTCTACCTTGGCGCAATCGGGCAGAACCCGACCGCATCGGATCCGGGTACCGGCAAACCGTCGCCGCTGCGGCCAGGCAAGCATCTGACGATAGCGACGATACCGGCTCAGCCGCATTCCCGCGGGACCGTACACATCGTGTCCGACGACGCGACCTCGGCACCGGAGATCGATCCCAAGTACCTCTCCAGCGCGGTGGACCGGGAGATTTTCGCGCAGCACATGGCGTACATCGAGACGATAGCAGCCTCGGCGCCTCTAAGCGAGGTGCTCACGCAGCCGGCGCAGCGGAACTCGGCACTCGCGCATATCACCGACGCGCATAGCGCTCGACGATACATGGAAGCCAGGGCAATCTCGATGTGGCATCCAGCCGGCACCTGCGCGATGCTCCCGGAGAAGCTGGGCGGCGTCGTTGATGCGACCCTTGGAGTCCATGGGGTGAGGAACTTGCGGGTCGTCGACGCGGGTGTGGTCCCGCTGCCGCCGCCCGGGAATCTGCAGTCGACTGTCTATGCCGTCGCTGAAAGAGCGGCTGATCTGATCATGGAGGCCCATGGGCTGAGTCAGTGACAGCGGGTTGGCTCATATAGGAGATTTCCATTCTAATTAGTCTGTAGTCGAGACTGAATATGGAGTCAGATTATGACACTAGGTTAGATGCTATCTAGTGGTTCTTTGGCGGACATGGAGAATAAAATAGCTAGGCTAGAATAAAAGGCATGCAATTACTTCTGTCTTGCGATTGGAGGAGAAATGTACGAAATAGACTACTATGACCAACTATAAACCCAATCACCAGGCCTCCATTCTACTGCTAACTAAACTAGGAGGCGTCGTAATAAGCTAGATAGGAGAAAGGAAAGTGGCATCGTTCAAACGTCTTGTTGTTAAGAGTTTTATGTACGGCGCGGCCAACAAACGAATTAACCTAGATTAATTCCTCCTCCCTTGACGCACTGGCAGACCTATGTCCCTTCTCAATTTGCCGACGTTTGACCAAGGCTTCTAGGTTAGTGACCGTAATAGCTCCTATTGTTGTAGCAGAAATACAACTAGTAACTATATGTATATGGCGCTGCGTGCGCGATATATACATTTCACAACTTTTGTTTTTACTGATATTACGTCAGTTCCATATCTCGGGTAAAGGCCATATTTCTCCAATCCAACGAGATTTCACTCTACTCACCCCATTCCGTCGTGACTAATTTAAGTCTATCGGGTCCATTCCATTGGGCATGAATTGTCGGTATGTCGTATCATATGCCGGGAATTTAAAAAACCAACGTGAGGCCCATTTAGAGGTCCAAACAGGCACCTCCGGGTACGACATTGCTATAGCCTTTCGATCCTCGTAGAGGGCATTATGAGCGGCCAAAATAGTATCGAAAAGTCTCCCGTGGACGATCCCTTCGTTTTCCATGATGAATGTGAGCATATTGGTAAGTAGTCCTAGACAGGTGCGTTGCGTGTAGTCGGGGAGCGCCCCCTTGTCCTCTAACGCATTATAGAGTGTGTGAAGTCGCGAGTGAAGCATTCCCTCGTCTGAAGTATCGTGGACGACAATATACACTGGTAAGCTAGTACCCTCGGCTGTCGCCGCCCGGCTAGGTGTTAGGTGCAAAAAATATGACCCTCTATTCGTCCCTCGGGTCATGGCTATCATTGCACGAGGAATTGATGCCAGCATAAGGAGTCCTGATGGCCGGATCAGCAGGAGAGCAAGGACAGTGGGGTTGATCAATGAGAAGACCCTCGACTGAATAATTATCGAGACTGTGCCGGCGGTTTTACTCACCGATAGCATGCCAAGCCCAGTGAGGGTCCTTCCGCCTGTTTAAAGGCAGATGATCCAAGAATGTCTGCCTATCTCGATTGGTTGGAATCGAAGCTATGAGTTCCCACGCGGCACTGTTACATTTCAAGAGGTCTCTTCTCTCGAACCCGACCGCGAATTCCTCTAACTTGTCGCGGACAAAACTTCTTCCCCACTTCCATGAATAATCCTGATTAGCTTTGAAGGCTAGAGAAAAAGCGCGTATTTAGGTTTACATACTGGACTGTCGTCCCACTAGTAAAGCTGGAATTAGCATGTGCACTTTATAATCTCGTGTTTTTTCTATCGTGCCATCACGTGTCCTCCCTGGCGTGCCCTCAGACAGGCTAAAACATCGTTCCTCTTGAAAACAAGGGGAGAAAGCCGCGTGGCGGGTTACATACTTCCATTCTAGCATCAAAATACCAGCCTTGACGGTAACTATCCCAGATGCGGTTTCTTTCATCCCAAGCATCTAGGGCCATTGCGTCCTCGGGGTATTGGAATGGCAGCGTATCCAGACTTCGGGCCTGAGCGTCCGGCTGGCCCATGGCACCAACAATGGCGTCGGCAAAGAATACGGAATTCCGGTGGAAGGAGTTGGCGCTCTTCATGGGGTAGGCCGGATCTTGCCAGAAAGACTCGGATAGCATCTTGGCGGCCCACGCCGCAGGTGTGATATGTGCTGTGACGGTGGCGCCTGGCTGGAGAGAAGGGCAGTTTGGCGCCGGACACTCATGCCGGGTGCAGCCCGGCCACGGGAAGTCCCCAAAGACCACGACTAGAGGCGGTACGGGTTTGTCGCGTGGCACGGCCAGAAGGAAGTTAGCAATTATCACCATGGCGGATAAGAACTTTCGTCGCGAGCCCCGATGCCTCACCCTAATCAATGTGTACGGGTAAACTTACGATGAAGAATAGCGCACCCCCCAAAGAATTGTTGCTCCATGTAATGCCCGACTTCGGGAAGACCGACGCCGTCTAGGTACTTATGTGTCTGTTAGTGTATAAAGTCTCTATGTAATTCTTATATTGCGGCATGCATACAGGCTCATCAGGTCCGCTAGGCCCCTCTTTCAATGCGTCTAAGCAGTTTCCCTTGTAACTGTCGTCCCAATAACGAGCAATGAGTAAGGCGTGCATAAGTTCGTGAATAATCTGACCATCTATGAATACACATCGAATTTCGAGATATGAGGGGTGCTAAGGCGACTCACTACCATCGCTAAGTGAGTCTGGGCATTACACAGCTCCGCTAGAGTCAATTTCGAATGAAGCACTGTAATGTTTTAAGGGTTAGAAATGAATTATTACGAAAGATAAACATATGATTTATCTGGAGGTCGTACTTGTCTGTAATCTGGGAAGACTTATAAGGATCATTGCAGTGTAGTCTACTCCGCTGTCGTTGACCACGGGGAGAACGTGACATTGAGCTTCGACACCGGGATCTTCCCGAAACCCCCATAGTAGCCCCTTAAAAAGTACATAAAGCCGGTCTATCCAGTCTTGTGAAGTCTTTTTGAGGACTGTGATATAAAACTTTAGTCTACACTTGGTGAGGCTCAAAGGCAATCAAGTGTTATGCTACTCACTGAAATCCCATTCGCAGGGAATCCCTCTGAGTCTGGCAATCCGCTGTTCAGTCTCATAGCTTATGAGAACTGAAGGTAGATCCATTGATGATGGTTCTGGGCCAAAGATGTCGACGAAATTTTCCCAGTAGTCGATTCGCCCATAAAGGATTGTTCGTAGCTAGGAATTATAAGCTTTCTCTCTCTCTCTCTCTCTCTCTCTCTCTCTCTCTCTCTCTCTCTCTCTCTCTCTCTCCCCTGAAATCAACAGTCTAGATTAAACATCCCACAGATAACCGCCCCTATACCAAGCACAGGAGGTTCTCGAACAATGATTATATAACTTACTAGGAGAATTTTAGCATAGGTATTAGCATTCTACCGATGAGGCAACAACTGAATGACCACCTGGTGTTCCCGACTTAGGAACTGAGCCCAACCCCTATACATACACCCAGCTCTACTGCACCACTGAAGGAAAAGGTTTTCCACATACCACCTTTGTTTCTATCTTCGATAAGTGCTTTCAGCATGCGGTCCACCAATTCGAGAACAATTCTTAACATCCCCCATATCTTCGGGTCGTCGACGCTCCACGTTTCCCCAGCTGGGTGTTCAAAAGTCTCAGACACTTGGATCCAGTCGTACCATTTCTCTTTGCAAATAAAGGAGAACCATCGATTTTCGTCCACTTCAATTCTTTCACGCAGATAGACTGCAAAGTCTCTCTCTTCGTTCGTCCTGATTGGGATCGGCAGTCGAAGGCCGAGCGACGGACCTGGGACCATTATCTGAGGGACGCGAGAAGCGAGACCTACCGTCGCCCGATCTATTGGCCGGTGCCCTCCGGACAGGAAACCAGTCTCGGGCGAGAAGCGGATGTGACGGTTCAATGCGGCAAGTTCCCATGTTGTCATGCCGCCATATAATTCGCTCTGAATAGTCTCGGCGTAGAAAAGCTCATCTAGTTCTTCAGGGGTTAAGGGGGGATAGTTCGGAGGCATGGCTGGATCCTGGTCGTAGTACATTGGATCATCTATCCTCGGAACCCTTGGGGCCAATAATGAATGCCTTTCATCTTCCGAACTCAACGTGTATACCTCCAGCGGGAATCGTGCCGCCCACGGTGATGAGGCCATAATGACGTGTTGGCCTCCAGCGGCTCCGGAATGTGCCTTTTCGAAAGTGTCTAACGAACGCGAGCTTAAGGATGTTATCTTCAATCGTGTATTATGTGCTTCAATTGAAATTGTAATCGCGAAACAATTTCGGAACAGGGCAGTGGATAGTGTATCCGGATGCGTAAGATAACAAAGGGTTGTAAAGGCCTGACGGCACTAACGAGCCCTTTGCCATTGTTGAGAGCCGTCGTCATTTCAGATAGCCACTATGCTGTAAGTTGACTATTCGACTGGTAAATCTGTCAGAGGCTATAATCTAGTGTCACAAGGCACACGTACAACTACCTAGTATGTACCTACTATGCACATAATAAGCAAGACAACATGTCAAATATGTATGACATGTAAGATATATGATGGATACGCTAGTATTACTCCCAAATCGGCCTATTAGTCCAGACCTGTTTCGTTCCCGGACAATCGCAATGATATGGCACAATTGGCAGGCCAATCTCACTGCAAGTTCACAAACAGCCCGCCATCAACAAGCAGCTGGGCGCCTGTGACATAACCACTCAGCTCGTCGCAGGCGAGGAAGACAGCGGGGCCTGCAAGGTCAGATGGGACGCCCGTGCGGCCGAGCGGGATACGACCCTCCATATACCGCCTCTTCTCCTCGTCATTTAGATCTTCCTCGTTCAGCTGCGTCTTAATGGTACCAGGAAGAAGGGCGTTGCAGCGAATATGGTGCTTTCCGAGGGCGACGGCGCAGCTCTGCATGAGGCTCAGCACCCCCGCTTTTGTGGGCGTGTAGTGCGTCTGCAGGCCACCGCCGACGAGGGCCGAAATACTGCTGACGCCGATGATGGAGCCGCCGGGCGGATCCTGCGCGGCCATGTGACGGGCGGCGGCCTGCACGATGTAGAAGGCGCCGTCGAGGTTCGTGCGCACCGTCCGCGTGAACAGGTCCGCGTCGAGAGTCAGGAACTCAGCGAACTGGCACACACCCGCGTTGCTGACGCATATGTCCAGGCGCCCGGTGCCGAAGAGGTCTGCCGCGCGCTTCACGAGGGCCGTGCCTGTGGCCGGGTCCGTGACGTCCCCGGGGAGGTGGTCGAGGGCGCCCGGGCGGATGGCCTCGGCTTCGGAGAGGAGGGAGGCGAGGTGTGGCCTGTCGCGCTCGAGGTCGAGGTGGTTGACGACTACGTTGGCGCCCTGTCGGATGTATTCGAGGGCTATGGCTCGGCCTATCCCCGTCGTGCCGCCTGTTATGATGGCTGTTTTGCCCTGTAAGAGATTGGTAGCCGGCATGGTGGGGGAAGGGGGAAGGGGGAGGGGAGCGGGTGTCGGTCGATGTCACTTCGACACGACGCGAGATTGAGGCTAATGCCTCGGATCCTCGCAAGCGTAAGGATCAAGATGGGTTGTCGAATAGTGATTTTGGCTTTCTTAATATTAAACCGTATAGAAATAGCGAGGCTTCATATCGTCGTGGTGTGTAAGTAAATCAGTCGAGTGAAAAGCATCGAGCTAGGATGGTGGTAATTGGTCACTTCAGATCTGTGAAGACGACACCCCCCACGATGCCAATAATTTGCTTCGTAGCGTCGTCTCACATCCGACGTCGACGACCCTGCCAATGGTCCCCGACTACTCTATGAAACCCGATGGCGGACGTATGGATGAAGGACGAAGGTGGGTAGGTGGGTAGGCGGATGCATTATCGTGACCATATGGGCTTCAGCACCCCGCGTCCCGGTCTTCGGGATAGCTGAGGCCGAGTAGCTGTCCTTATCTAGATCGTCAGGGGTTCATTCCATCGTCCATTACCCCACATTCTCGAGTCTTTCGCACCTTGCGTGCTCAGCTCGGGCGATGCCTTACGGCTAGACCAAGAGGCAATCACGCAAGTGAATCGAGAATGCTGGCGTCCCGAATTGCCGACCAGTAAGCCGAGATAGGCACATGACTAATCGTCCGGATTACTTGCTGATCCGACGCCTGTCTATCTCGGGTTACACACATACCACCGAGCTATCTAAATGCCTGGGCATGCCGGTAGCCGAACCGTTCATACGGAGCTTCGCGGGCCTGTTGTGGTGGGGGAAGGGGGAAGGGGGGATGGGGAATGGGGAATGGATAAGGGCAGACTCAATATAGTAATGGACGTCGGGGAGTAAGGTAGATTAGGTATTTAAGTCGGCAGATCTGGCGCCGACCAGTGGTCAGCCACTCGCTTTTAGTTCCGTAACCGACGATCATCGGACGGCCCTCGTTCTCCGTAGCCTCTAGCCGAGAAAAGAAATAAAACGACACGCGCCTAGAACCGGCCTACTTGCTCTCGTTGTTCTATTGCCCAATCTGCGTAGTCGGCGCGTCTCTCTACAGTTTCTACTTCCCTCCCACCTTGTCCAGCCTCTAAGACTCGACTCTGAAGTCCGGTAAGAGAGAGAGAGTGAGACACATAGAGTCTATTTGGATCGATTATCGGATGCCGTAGAGGTCTAACACAAGCATGGCGTCCGTGAGGCAATTTCCTACCATAAAGGCCGTCCGGTCCTTCATCATAGACGGAGTCGGATCGGGTATGCAGTCTCTCCCAGAGCATACCTACGCAGACCGTTGAATGCACCATGCTGACGGCAAACTAGGTGGCGACTATCATAATGTGAAGGGCGGGCACTGGTAAGTTGACGGGCAAGGCATTAGGTACAAAGCCAACCATGGGGCTTAGACTTACACGGCGTGTCTTACAGGCTGGTCGATACGGATATTTCGACGCCCGCTTCCATCTGGGACGAGTACAAGAAGTCGAGAACGAGCTGGGGTATCAATGTCCTAGGGTCATTCTTGGTGGAAATAGAAGCATCTGACGGTACCGTGGGGATCGCGACGGGTTTTGGTGGTATGCGACTTCTTCTCCCCTTTATGGGCCCAGCAACTACGTTAAGACCGCGAGACCCTACAAAATACTAAGCTGCATCTCATAGGCCCTCCCGCCTGTTGGCTCGTCCACAAGCATTTTGAGCGATTCTTAATAGGTGCCGATCCCCGGAACACGAATCTCTTATTCGAGAAGATGTACCGTGCCTCCATGTTCTATGGTCGCAAAGGCCTGCCCACTGCTATCATCTCCGTCATCGACCTCGCCATTTGGGATCTTCTCGGGAAATTGCGAAACGAGCCCGTGTACAAGCTCATCGGCGGCGCCGCAAGGGAGCGCCTAGACTTCTACTGCACAGGCCCGGAACCCGTAGCCGCCAAGGCCATGGGTTTCTGGGGCGCCAAAGTGCCTCTGCCGTACTGCCCGGCGGACGGCCACGTAGGGCTGAGGAAAAACGTCGAGTTCCTGCGAAAGCATCGCGAGAGCGTGGGCCCCGACTTCCCGGTCATGGTGGACTGCTACATGAGCCTCAACGTATCGTACATCATCGAGCTCGCCAAGAAGTGCGAGGACCTAGACATCAACTGGTGGGAAGAGTGCCTGAGCCCAGACGACACGGATGGCTTCGAGCAGATCAAGCGCGCGCACCCGACTCTTAAATTTACGACGGGCGAGCATGAGTACTCGCGGTACGGCTTCCGCAAGCTGATCGAGGGCCGCAACCTCGACATCATCCAACCGGACGTCATGTGGCTGGGCGGGCTGACGGAGCTGCTGAAGGTGTCGGCCATGGCGGCGGCGTACGATATCCCCGTCGTGCCGCACGCGAGCGGCCCGTACAGCTACCACTTCGTCATCTCGCAGCCCAACACCCCGTTCCAGGAGTATCTGGCCAACTCGGCCGACGGCAAGAGCGTGCTGCCCGTGTTCGGCGACCTCTTCCTGGACGAGCCCATCCCGACCAGAGGCTACCTCACCACGGCGGACCTCGACAAGCCGGGGTTCGGCCTCACCATCAACCCCACGGCCAGGGCGAAGCTCATCCCATCCGACTATCTGCTCAACCCGGCGCCGGCGAGAGAGCTAAAGGTCGAGGATGTGAAACCAGGCGATGTGACGCCTAAAGCCGTACCTGACGGTAAGCCATCGACGGACGCCGAGGAGGCGAAGCCGAGTAAGGAAGGCAGCCTGATCGATAGCGTCACCAACGGTGTAAAAGCCATGGCGGCTGCGTAGGCTTATAACCACTATTCAGAGGAGCATTATTTCCGTATTGTGTATGAGCCATGCCGGAAGGATGTCGCATCACGGCAGATAGCCCGGCGGCAGAAAGTAAGTGGTGTGTACCCATGATACTACTACAACCATGCAAGTTGGGAACGAAGGGAGACTCAAGGGGGGTTGAGGGGGGATGTAGAAAGAAATGGGGTAGGTGATGGATAAGAGGCAATTGGATATGTATGCGGTGGATTATATCGGCGTAAATGTGCAATTTAGGACACGTACAGGTATTTAGGCGCAGATTTATACATACATGAACGAGTCTAAGCGTGAGTATCCGGTATCTTCATTTTCAAGTGTTTTGTTGTGATGGGGATGGGTGAAGCCGGGTCTTCCGAGGGTAGGGTACTGTATATCACTAAGATTGAAGTAGGTACCTAGTTGCCTGGAGCAAGCTGGTTTGTGTTACACGATGCAGCGAGCAGACCAAGTCTTCGGACAGTGCCTAAGGTACCTACCTACAGGAGGTAACACAACACATCTCTCTTATCCTTATGCAGTCTAGGTGGTGGTTTCAGGCTGCGTCACCATGCAATCTCACCCTCGTCCACGGTGACACCAACTCGAGCTAAGTAACTTAAGTGTTCTTCGTCGGCGTTATTGTTCGTGATGCTGCAGTAGATTTGTACGAAATAGGAACGTGTCTTCCCCGTTCTCCGAGAAGTGCTGATGGGCGACCCCTGCTCCTCCGTGCTCAACCCCAACCACAGGATTCCTGTCCGGGGGCCAAGAGGGGAACCGGTCAATCTTCCCCGCATCCATCACTATTCTACAGTAGACTGCAGCCTGACCGGACAGTAGACAGACCCAAGTTATGTAAGTCCTAAGGTTAGCTTGAGAAAGCTCGGAGAAGGCGACATAAAGCCCTCCAAACCCTGTCCACGTGGTACTTATACACCGACCTACTACTGTATGTACTACGGACTGCAGGTGCTGTATTGTATACCTGTGGGTGAGTCTTTAGCACCCCTTTTGCTATAAGTGAGCTATCACAAGAGGTCTGGTACAGTACCTACTGTAATGCTTTTTGCCTGCCTAGGGCATCTTATAGCCAGCCACGGGCAGGCACGGGGCATGGATGTCCGCGTCGGAAATCCCCGCTCACTCGCCCTCGTCGGACCAATAGAGAGCCTGTTGTGGTTTAGCGTACCGTCCAGCGTACCGCCCAGCGCCCCAGCGTGCCGAAGCTAGGCAAAAGGCCCCCAAAGACCTGCCAAAAGACAGGGCACCCCCCCGCTACGAACGCCCCCCGCGCAACAGCCGACCCCGACCCCGTTCCCCAGATGGAACCTTCACTGACATGGCATGGACAGCACATGGAGAAGGCGACCCCAGAAAAGCGACGAGTTTCCCTCGACCTCCCACTACCACTACCACTACCACTGCCACCACCTGCGCTATGCCGCACGGCCATCTCCCCTTCTGCCTAACATTAGCCCGAGCTTTCTAGTTTGCTCGCTCGCCATGTGGCCGAGTGCTCGCCCGCCAACCCTCTGCAACGCCGAAACCCTCCGACGCCATTCCAGAGTCCCGGGACGAGTGAGCGAGAGGGCGCCTGTGTTTGTTTGCCCGCCGACCAATCATGCAGACCGCCCAGGTCTCGCAGGACGGCGGCCTGCAGCTCCAACACCAACACCATCAGCACAAGCACCACCATCATCACCACCAGCAACAGCAGCATCACCATCAGCGCTTGCACCACAATGAGGACTCCCCTCACGGCCCGAGAGCTGGTGTCGCCATCGCCGCCACTGCCGTCCTTCTCGAACATGACAGCGACGATGGGAATCACCTCATGAGCGCTGATGAGAACGAGAACGACAACGACAACGAGAATGACATTGATGAAGACCATGAAAGCCCTGGTGCCATACGGAATGGGAAACGCAAGCGGCCCATTTCCGTCTCGTGAGTTTTGCCCCGTCCCGTCTTGCCCTGTTTTGCCTCGATGATCGGCTCTTTTCTCATCCACTCATCCACTCATCCACTCATCGGGGAACTCTCCGCTATACACTTATACACCTTACTTTCCAGAGAGGACGACGAAATGCTACGAAGAACAGGGAATCATCTCTGTTCCACTCGTAGTTGATTGGGCTATCCCTCTGACACGTCGAGTTCCACCAACCACAAGCTCCAGTTCTTCCTGTCCCAATAGTAGATCACTTCCACTAACACTACATCGCCTCTAAGCTGTGAGACATGTAAACAGAGAAAGGTTTGTATCATTCACAATAGGCTGCCGCCGAGAAGAACCTCCCGCTCAAGCGGGTCCGACTTGTTCTGTCTGCAAGCACTCATCTGCCTTGGCTGGCTAACCTGATGTAGGTAAAATGCGACCGAGGTCAGCCTTCGTGCGGTTGGTGCCGCCGCAACTCGGTGAGCTGTGAATATCGTGAGCGCAAGAAGCCCGGCCTTCGAGCCGGTTATGGCCGGGAGCTAGAGCAGAGGCTGGACCGGCTCGAGGAAATTTTGAGATCCCACTCGGAAATCCTCAACTCTAGCTTCATAAGCTCCTCCCCTACTCACCAAGTTCTGCCCCCTCCGAGTGTGCGCAACAGCAACCCCAGCATTCCCAGTGATCATGGCACGCCGCGAGAGCCTGCCCCCCTTTTCCGCCCCACTGAGCCTATGAGAACTCCCCAGGCCGAGACGGCCTTGTTTATCCAGAAGCCCATCTCCTTCCCACCTACCGCTCAGCCGTCTGAGTTTGGGCTCCCTCCCCATAATTCCACCATACATCCCGTGTCTGATGGCTTCCCCACGCAGCTGCAGCCGGCGGGTATGTCGCCTCCCGGCCATCTATCCACCATGCAGCCCAGTGCTGCCACCCAGGATTATTATGGTCAGCCACAGCAGCAGCCTTTACAGTCTCCAGGCCTAGGTATATCTCAGAATCAGACGCAGATCTCCGACCAGGAGCTCCCTCCTTATGATCTTCTCTACGCGCTAGCCGATTTATACTTCAAGCACATCAACACCTGGTGTCCCATACTTCACCGAAAGACCACTCTAGATTCTCTGTTCGGGCCGTCTACGCTAGATGAGGCAGACAGGGTTTTATTGCACGCTATCGTAGCCACGACCCTACGCTTCTCAACAGATGCTCGGCTCACAGAGGAACGACGGCGTCATTACCACGATGTCTCGAAACAAAGGGTGCTCCTCTATGGCCTGGACAACTCGTCTGTCAAATCGCTGCAGGCTCTTGTAATACTAGCCCTCGACCTCTGCGGTAGCAGCAATGGCCCGCCAGGTTGGAACATCATGGCCCTCATTACTCGGTCCGTTGTGCAGCTAGGTCTTGCAGTCGAGAGCAATTCATTTTCCGTCTCGCCCAGCTATGCCTCTATTTACACGCTACGAGCCATGGTTCTCCCGGAGCCCAAGGATTTCATCGAGGAGGAGTCAAGGCGCAGGTTATTCTGGATGATTTATTTGCTGGATCGATACGCCACTATCGCTACGGCATTCGATTTTGGTCTATCTAATAAAGATATCGACCGCACCTTGCCCTGTCGAGACGATCTGTGGATCAAGAATCAAAAGATCGATACTAGGTGGTTTAACCAGCAAGACCAGCCTCTGGATCAGCCGGACCATGAAATGAACAGGCCTGAAAACCTAGGTGCATTCTCGTATTACATTGAAATTCTCGGAATTCTCTCCAAGATACACCTGTTTCTCCGACGCCCCGTCGATATTGGCGCGTTGATCGACGTAGAACAATGGCAGCTCCAGTATAAGGAACTGGACAACATGTTGACGTCGTGGAAATTCGGGCTCCCAGGCGAATACGGAAATATGGCTAAGCTATTCCAGCCCGGCAGCAAAACGCTGAACGCCGGATGGGTCATGCTGCATGCTACCTACCACACAGCCGTGATACGGCTGCACTCGTCAGCCGCATATCCTACAACCCGCTCTCCCATCTTCACACCATCTTACAGCGCGAGCCAACGCTGCCATAGCGCCGTCGAAAACATCGCAGCCCTCGGCGAGTTCGTCGTGCAGAACGGCATGCTAACAAAACTTGGGCCTCCTTTCGCCTTCACATTGTGGGTAGCCGCTCGTCTACTTCTCGTACACGGGTCGACAGTCGAACACAAGCTCGCGCCGCAGATCGCTTTTCTCGTAGATACGCTCCGCGAGATGGGCAGATATTGGCCCGTCGCTTCGCGGTATTGCAAGCTGCTTCAACGAGTGCTCGACGAACACAGCGATAGCGAACGGGCGGTCGGACAGACAGGAGAACGTATTACCCCATCGTCGGTAAAGATCCTCGCCGACATGAGGCGCACGGCGTTCGACCTCGACTTCCTCATCAGCCGTCAGCCGCGCCACCTACCCGGTGTGCCCAGCCGGCTACCAAGTGTGACACCGGCGCGCACACCGGCACCTAACGAGCTCGAGTACCTCGACGTCTTCGACTTTTTCAACGTGCCTCGCCTGCCCATGAGCCACGAGGCCTCAGCCGGGCCGAACGGGAGCGACCACATGAGCGTCGACGCCCCCAACGCGAACGTCGCCGGCCCCGAAAACGGGGGCGGGCCGAACGAATTTAACATTACGAATTTCATGATGGACGCCAACAGCGACTGGCTCTTCAAAGCGACACCATGAGTTTCAGCCAGGGCCTTCACATATATCCAGATATATATATATATACACATATTATATGCTCATATATCAACACCATTTCCCCCCTCCCGCTCAATCAAACATAATAATCGCCCTATTCTCTGGTGTTCTATTTACTTACATACCCCTATCTATCTAGTTCATATCTCTAAAAGGGAACAATATCTCAAGGCGGCGAGACCGGCGGCATGGTTAGGTCAGGTTAGGTCAGATAGGCAGACAGGCAGACAAACATCAATATTATGAAATGCCATGCGTGATGAAGAATTCACGCATGAAGATGACGATGACCAATATTCGAGAAATACATATACACATGTATACATCTCTGCCTTTCTCAATCTGCTTTTATGTGAGCCTAGATTAAGTACACGTGATACTAGGTATGGGATGTGGAACCTGCGCGCTACATCGGGAATACCGCACACTTCAGCTACTCGACCCAAAGCATCATTCACCTACTAGTTCGCGCTTCCGACCGCCGGTACACGTCGAAATAGATCCTAATGTGCGTATAGTGCCATCCGTATACGAAGAATTTCTCAAGAGTGTATGATAATACCGAATACATTGTATTTCAGAGGTTGCTGTGAGACCACCTAGAAATTGTAAGACGGGTAACTACATCTCATTTAGGATTCGAATCCACTCTGCCCAAGTATACAGGTTGTAACAACCTGGTCATTTTGAAATGATCCTTCGCGATTTCTTTCGGCAAATACAGTCAGACTTGTAGAACCTGGTACACAACAAAATAGCCATGTCGATAAACACGGTGCGGCATGACCGTAGATCCACATCAAACTGCTCTCCACCCGCCGAAGCCCAAGTACTGCCTACCCCCCATCCGCCACGTATGCGCAGCCGGCACAAGTGAAACCTAGTAGCCGACCAGGGGGCGGCCAATTTAAATCATGGTTCTCGGCTGTGTACGAGGTGGCATATCTTCGTATCGTCTAGCATGGGATTCGAGGTCTGACGCGTTCGAGTACACCGACGTCGGCGAGGTGGCCATACCAGTAGTATCTAAGTGTGTTGGTCGCGTCGTGATAATGGGCCTGGGCAGACCAGCCTCGGCTCTACCGATGTTGTTGTTTGCGAAATCACCGCCCGAGCTAGACATGGGTTCCGAGATCTTGTAGTTGCGAACACGGTTGGCCGTCTTCTGTCGCTGCCGACGTCGTAGACACACGCAAACCGCAATGATGATGGCTGCCAGAGCAGCTGCGCCAATGCCAGCTCCAATTCCGGCCTGAGCAGCTGTTGAAAGACCTGTGGAAGCTGACGATGTGCTTGAAGTGGCCGCTGGAGCCGAAGTGATAGGAGTGGTTGGCGACGAAGATACTAACGGCGATACAACCTACTCAACTATGAGTATTCTCACTAGATCACACAAGGTAATGCGGATTTCTTACCTGGGAACTTGTAGGAGTGTTTTCGGACGCCGATGAACTGGTTGTTGCGCTCGTCTCTGTTGTTGTGCTTTCTGCCGTTGTTGTACTTACCACCGACGAGCTTGTAGCAGTACTCTGGACCGAGGACTCCACACTAGGCACAGGACTGCTTGTAGAAGAAACATCCACTGGAGTGGTAGAGGGCGTTGCTTCGGTAGAGGTTGCTTCGGCAGAGGTAGATTCAGGGACAGGTGGCGCTGTTGGGCTGGTAGGATCAGGAGGCGGTGCACCAGCAGCAGCTGCCGCTTCTATCAGAGAACACACATTAGGATACTCGAAGTTTCAAGGCATGCGATGCCCTCGGTGAGATTCGACTCACTTGCGCATTGTTCAGTGGCATAAGCGTCTGCAAGGGGGATTTGAACGTCGGGTCCATCATTGGCGCATGCGCCGGTGATACAGTCTCGAATACCATCTTGCATGGACGCAGTCTGGTTACAAACACAAAGAGTATCTCCATTGGCACATCCCAGATTTGCCGCATTCACGAGGACGCCATTGACACAGCCAACCTACATGAGCCCCGTTAGTAATTGTATTTCCGGCCCAGTCAAGCACGCCCAACTATGAATGGGAACAGAAGAGGCAGGGACTTGTTGGATACTCACTGCGCAGACAGAGGGTGCTGTAGCATCCTGGGCACTAGCAAGGCCCAGGATGGAGATAACTGCGGTTGCAAGAACTTGCTTCAACATCGCGACCGAGGTTTGATAAGACCAAGCGATAGTTTGGGTTATGACTTCCTACACACAGAGTAGGGCGAAGGAAAGGGTATCTTGAAAAAAACAGTCGAGCTAGTCGGCCGTGCAGAAGGGAATAAAAAAAGAATGGTATTGAGGACAAGTGAGTGAGTAACTTGAAGATTGCTAGCGTTGCATCAAGTTGCCCATGACGGTGTGCAGAGGTGAGAGGAGGGTGGCCAAGGTCGAGGTCGAGGTCAGGCAAAACCAGGTACCTAAGGTATTGGCGTGTTTTTTTTTTGGTGACCAAGTTGCAATGTTTGTATCCTTCCCAGGTTTGTTTGTATCTTCCCCGTTGTTAGGACGAACCCCGACACAATGCCACCTCAATCACTCGATTCCAGTGTGCCCCCGAGTTGTGCAACGTCAGCTATATCCCGCACTTTTTCCTGTTCCCAATATTCCCTTTCAATGCCCGCGGTTCTCAGGGACGCAGCAGACAAGGGGCAAGTTTCTCCTTGTGCCACAACCAGTTAACAATGGGCAACGATCTGTCCACGTGAAGAATATTCCTTTGTTGCGCAAGACGGGCGTTGTAAGTAGAACAAATATAGTGCTGCAGCGTTGTGACTGGAGCGGAAGAGCGCCAATGGTACGGCAGAGAGCTGAAACGAGGGGACACGGCCGTATAAAGAAATGCTACTGGCGGTGGGTGCGTTTATTCATGAACGGGCCTAGGGTTCCTACAACGTAATTGTGAGGTGGTAGAGTAAGTAAGTCTATGTATCGAGGACTGCAGACAGTGTCACGTCGTGCAACGGCCAAGGACAACAGAGGTCTAAATGAGCGACAAGAACGAACGAGAAGGAGGCCGTATACAGGCGACAGGTAGAAAAGAAGTGAAGTGAAGTGAAGTGAAGTGAAGTGAAGCTGACAACAACGCCAGCGACGATGGCACCGACACCAACAAGGTCAAGGTGATAGGGCCTTGGGAGAATGGGATATGGGGATAGGTGGGAAAGGAAGAAGAGAGCAAGAAGGCATCCTACGAGAAGGAAGATCTAACATGCCCCTGGCAGTAGTTGCGCGATATGTACAGTAGTATACCTATGCCATGTACCGAAGAGGTAAGTACACGATGTACCTTCTCTGTACACGATGCAGTAAGTAGCGAGTGACGTTGGCTGGCTGCCGCCTCCTTCAATCAATCCACCAAGATGAGCAACTTCCTCCAACACTGCTAACTGCCCTACAGTACCCAGCAGTGGATGCCTCTTTCCACGTCTGCATCTCCCTGCACCCTACCTTCCCGGTAGCCCGTAGGCTGTGAATACAGACATCAATATTTGTTGTAGGGTAGTAGAATGTACATATGGGGTTCTGCCATACACATCATACCTATTTACTTTACACTACAGAAACGGGATGTGAGTGTTGTCTGTAGGATGGTGTGTAACAGAGGGACGCCGTCATGGGTTGTAGGGTTGTGGCCTGTAGGTGTGCAGGGTTGCAGGGTTGCAGGGGATGCGAATGGAAGCGGCCGACTGGACTGCCTAGACGGGCTAGTCTTGTGTCGCCGTATTATACATGTGAAACATCAAGCTTAGCAATATCGGGTTGGCTTGTGGTCCCAGCTCCCAGGGTTCGACGCCACAAGTAACGGCCCGCGCAGCACAGCACACCGTACGTACTGTGCATACTACTGTACATACAGCACATACACACATAACCTGGTAGGTAACCTCAGTCCCTCTTTATTCGTGACTTGCAGGCTGCAAAACACGCAATGGAGTAGGCTTGGCTAAGTAGACTGTCAACAACTGCACCCCAGACAGACAACGCTCGATTGCCGTGCGCTCTGTGCTCTATCTAGATCTACCATAGTCTCGCATTGTACGGCTGTAGGTACTGCACGGTACTCCAAGCCATTATGTACTTACTTACACTACACATACTGCCCAATACTAACATCTGAACTTATCCTGGCCGCATCCCAAACACTGTCATCAAGCTAGACGTGGTAGCGTGTTGCGGCGTGCAGTTACTTCAGTAGATCGGTAACTTCTTGCGCCACAGAGCAGCGCCGACGAGATCCGTTTTCGCATTAGCCAATCAGCCCATCGAATATGAAGCATTTAGGGGGCAGCGACCCTCATGAATTACGCGCTACCAACACTCCTTTTTTTTTTGTGTCTTCAGTAGCTCAGCTTAGCTGCAGTCTCAAGCCCTCTAGAATGTTGCTCGACGAATCAATTTACCGGTTTATTTTGAGCGCTGAATGCCTACCTGCTACTTTTTGCACTACAGGAGAAACTATGTCTTTGACGAGTGCTGGATACGGCATGGCCCGATCAAGAGACGAGGTATGGCGCACGAAGGATCAGCGCAAGGATAGCGGACCCTTGCACCACGTTTGGATTTCAGCTTCAGGGACCGAGTGATTGCTTACACTTGGCTTATTACTACGTAGCGTGAGAATTTGTATTGTGTTGTCTTTCGACCATATGAGGAGAAAGAGAGACAGACAGACAGAGAGAGAGAGAAAAGACTTTTCTGCTGATTGTTTTGATCATCATATCTAGCCACTTCGATCATAGCCAGATCAGAACTTGACTACCTTTGTCATAGACTTGTCCATCTCGCTGTCGCAACAAAAGTGGCTCGCTTTAGGGTTGAGGGGCCGGTTTCCGGCTCACCGATTGGTGGGACACGCAGGCTGCTGTCACATTCCCGCGCGTGTGTAGCACCAGTCAGGTTCCAGATATAGGGACAGCTTGACCTGTGACCCGTTATGCCTTATATGCAGCAGTGATCATCATCCAAACTTCAGCATTCTACTGTATTTGTATATAAGTTGATTTGGCGTCCGACGTCATCGTTCCTCTTTACGTTGCGAAGGAACAAATCTCATTATATGTTGCACACGATCTACCACTTGTAAGACTTGTCACTTCAATACCAGGGATTAATAGGGGTAACAAAGGCGGAATAAGACTTGCATAGCTCTACTGCACAGTAGGTAGGTAACGGCGTGCCCAATTCCGCTGCTTGCCTGGCTGTATGTATGTATGTATGTATGTAGTATAGTATATGCAACTGCAATTTTATCCGCCTCTCCTCTCACCGCCGATTCTATTCCTCCGGCTGTAATGTGTAGTGTATAGTAATTCATTTAGATGGCATTTTAATCGGGAGGATATTTCCCGCCTTGTGGACGTGGTAATAATAAGAGTGGGCCTGGTTCCCCGATTAGGTAGCCACGATGGTTTCAGATGTCCAGCCACGAACCACCCAATCTCAGGGTCTCGCTACTACCTAGTTAGTGTACTGTACAGTAGACGGGTACCTGTCTTAACCCGGTACAGCGGGTCTATTTTCGAAGTTGCATTCTTCTCTCGGCTAAGGTAGCTATTTTCAGAGCGACCTCTGGACCAACAGGTTTCATCACTTAGGCTGCATCCCACTCACTGTACCGATGCCTACAGTACCACCACACCGTGGTTTGGACCGCCCCTATGCGGTGGCATCGACTCAACGGCTTCACATACCTGCCATATTACTGCTTGCAAAGTATACAAAATGCTACGATGTCCCGGCCACTCAGGAACGCTCTTAAACAGTAGGCGACCGCCACCATCTCATTCCTTCCTTCAGTGTGGTACCCTATGGTAAGTAAACCTTGTGCTGGCACTACAACAACTCGCATTGATTTGACGAGCGTCCATCCACTTGGCCATCCACTTGGCCTACGGCACATATCTAAGTATATTGCAGTATACTAGGGATCCCATATCTCTGCTGCCTCTTGTATCCATGTCGTCCGGGGACCCAAGGGTGAACGTCAACTAATCTATAGGTTGATTGAACAACTGAACGATTGAGTGTGGGCAGTCGGTCTGCTATCCACTATCAATCATATCAGCAGTCCTCAAAAATGATGAGAATCGTGCCACCAGAATAAATAACCTGAACGTCAACTATTGATCCGATAATCCAATAAGTGTAGCATTAATCCCAGCTCCAAGAGTGGTAACGCTGCGCTGCGCCGCGTCATGCCACCCCTCACTTCAACCCCGACTTTCTAACATTCAGGACGGGCAGTCGGGGTTCGAAGATCAAAACCGACGTCCACGCCATCAGTAAGTACGCGTACCTTCGGAAACCCTGCCTATGCCTCTCCAGCTTGAGTGCGGGTGAGACAACCGCTCAGTGGCCGATTCACTGACGCGTAAACAGTTGCCGTCATACATCTCAACTTCGCCATTGAAGTGACATCTCCAGTCTGCTACTTATCTACATTACATAGGTATCGGCGAAGCAACTCCACGAGCATAAACACCAACGGAGGCGAACAACTCGGGTGTTCCCAAGACTCGTATTATTCCACCGTCCAATAGGTCCATAGCTATATGCAGGTACAGGACTCTTGGTACATGCAACAGGCAACGGCATCCTCAAGCGAACATCGACCATCCCCACCCCAACTCCCCCAATCGCCAAGATTCGAATTTAATATGCAGTCAGCGGAGGACTGCCGGCGCATGCTGGTAGCGAGAACTTGGTCTCGACAAAGACCTTCTGCATACCATCGTCCTTCTTCTCAAACCTGTGATAAACCTTGTCGAGATCCTCAACTCGCACGCGATGGGAAAGCATCTGCAACGGATCGAGGTCACCTTTCTGAATCTGGTGGAGAAGTTCCTCCCAATACTTGTGAACAGGGGCCTGGCCGTTCCCGATAAGGCGAATGCCCCTCTCCATCAAAGAACCGACATTGAAGTGGTTTGTCTGGAACAGGATCAGTCTGCATATCACGGTGTGCGTGTTCCGTGTAACTAAAAGGGAACGGGTGGCTTACGTATCCGACGTATACGCCCGTAATTCCACATCGTCCAAAGCTCCTAACACCCTCGATCATCTCGTTGATGATTTCGCTCGTATCTGTCTCGGCCCCTAGCATCACCTCGAGCCAATGCATCCAACCCTTAGCATACTCCCCAGCGACACACTACAACGCTACGTCAGCGTCATAATTCGACAGTGCAAGCAAGCGAGCGAAAAACTGTATCAGGCCTCACCTCAATAGCCGCATCGGGTCCACGGCCCCCACAAAGCTGTTTGAGTTTTGATACCACAGTCTCCTTGTTCGTAACACCAAAAGACAGCTTCCTGAAGTCCACGAGCTCAAGCTTGCCAATGTGCTCCATGGGCCATCTTTCCTGGACAAAGGAAAGGCGAGGTTCCGTGTCAACGAAAATGATCTTGGTGGCGCCAGCCTTGATCGCGAAGATGCCGGCCATTTGCCCGATGGGTCCGGCCCCGAACACGGCGACCTGGTCCCCGGGGTAGACGGCCGTATCGTGCACGGCGTTGTAGCTTGTCGCCAGGACATCGCTTAGGTACAGCGCTTTCTCGTCGGGGACATCCTCTGGAATCTCGAGGAGGTTCACGTCGCCAAGTGGCACGCGGACGTATTCGGCCTGACCGCCGGCAAACCCTCCTGTGAGGTGGCTGTATCCGAACATACCTGCCGTCTGTCCACCGTACACTTGAAAACTAGAGTTAGCATATTCTGGGCTCGGCGAAGTGAAAGTTACATATGTAGAGAGCGGATCAAGATCGCGCCACTGTAGGAGAGTTTCTTGCCTATGCCGTCGGGGAATCGAAAAAGGGTGCCCTGGTTAGGTTCTCAAGATGCACTCACTTGCCCGTTGCGTCGTGTTCGCGTTCGTCTTCTCGCATTGCGAGGACAATTTCTGCTTGCAAAAGAAGCACTCCCCGCATGTGACTTGGAATGAGGCGACATATCGCTTGCCCTTTTGCACCTTCTTCACCGCCGACCCAACCTCGTCGACGATGCCGCAGAATTCGTGACCGAGGATGTCGCCTTTGTTGAGCTGGATCACAGTTCCTGCGTCTGCGTTAGCGCGGGGCGGACGCTGAGGCGGATATAAGATAATCATGTAGCTTCTACGACCGAGCCGGGGATATAGATTACTGGTTAGAAAATATGCCTCACCGTGAAGTAAACGCAGATCACTCCCACAGACGGTGCTCCCCGTTACCTTGAGAATCACGTCGCCGGGCTCGCGGATCGCGGGCCGCGGCACGTCACGCACCTGCACCGAGTTCTTTCCCATCCAACACAGCGCTTTCATCGTCTCGCGGGTATCTCCTTGCGAGTAATTGCTCACGTCTTGCGCTGTCGTTGCGCTGCTGTCGTGGCCTGCGAGCGTCTCTGCCGCACTTGCTACTTGCGATATCGATGTCATCTTTTTCGGCTTACTTACTTTTGTATGTTGTCAAAGGATAAATAAGTTTGTACAATTTCGTTTTTGGGGGCGTTTATGGTGATATTTACCAACGATGTATTACATTGTTCATGCATAGAATAATTGGGCGGAGCCCTCGGTTCTCTCTATATATTACTATAGTATAGGAGAGTTACGCATCATGTCTACCTCATAGCCCGCCACCGCTGACCTAGAAGTAGATCCCCATGCTTGAATATCATCAATCACGTTGGATATGAATATCTATGACGCGCACTATTTATTTCCGAAGTACTGTTCTTGGTATTTTATGAGTTGTAGTACATGACTCTTGATCTGTTCATCTATTTGTTGTGGTCGCGGGGGTTTGTGCGGGGAAGACTTTTAACATCCTCAATACCTCTAGAAGTCTCTTTGTTGTGCTGCTTGTGTGTGCCCCGTGATGCTAGGTAGTTAGGGAACTAATTTAGGTAACGGATGTCGGGAATAGGACGACATCACTCCCGTTGTGTTCTGCGATGAAGCCAGTGACCCACGAATTAGCCCTGTCACATTTAGCATCATCCGCGACGATGAGGTATGGCGCCGCTACAAGCATTCTGGACAGGAACTTGACAAAAAGTTTCCTATGTTAATGTTTGATGAAACCGGCAGCTTTAACCCACCATTTCTAAAACCTCAAAACACACCGTAACAAGTAAAGAGGGTTTTAAATATGATTGGGAGTGGATGTGTTAATATGGTGGTTTTTAGTAGTGCCATACCCGATTTTCTAGGGCAGTGACAGCAGTGTGAAGCAGGTTCTGAGGGCCGGCTTTGGCTCACTCTTCAGCAAAACATTGTCCTCAGCAGACAAACTTATTATCCGCTTTTCCATTCTCACTAAATCACGATACGTTCTCTATTCGTAATAGGTAAAGGCTCAATTGTTCCGAGGCTCGTCATTCGGGGATCGGGGGGCCCTCAGATTGCCGCCCCTTCTCCATGCTTCCCCCAAGATCAGGAAAAACTTGATCAATATTGTTGCAGAAAGAAGTCTTTGCCCGCGAGATGTCCGAGGGGGCCCCCTGGCTCCTGCACTTTCTCTTGCCTGTTGCCGTTGTATAACTTCGATTACCCCGCTAGTCCATTCACAGGACGGAACTGGGATCAGCAACACCTTCGGAACCCCAAAGGCAAATTCAGCAATGTTGTCTTGATTGATGCAGACTGCGTCTATCCAGATCCGCTGGCTCGCGAGATTGATTGCGCATGGCGTAAAAAGTGCCACAGGCTTCGTCGTACTAAGAAGGCAAAGCTATTGAGATATATCACCTTGAGACCGCTGCCCTTGCCCAGCATGTATGAAAGACAAATATGCTGCACGTCAAGCGATGATTCTTGGAAAGTGCATTGCAAAATATCATTATTTGCAAGTTCAGAAGCGATGGAAAGAAGCCGAATCTGGCGTGGTTGACCAAGCAGGCCATATCTGAAGGAGCTGGTAGAACATTCGGTTCCCGGGATTCAGGGAGCAGACTGCAGTCTTGGTGGACGGCCATTCACCTGAGTTAGTCTTTGCATCTAGCTGTAAGGGTCGTGAATGATACGTATAGCCTGCTCCGAAATTAGCTACCGAACGCTTGGGCTCAATATCAGGTTTTTCTCATGAGAGTTTTCATACAGAAGGACTCATGATTGAAAGCCAAAGAACCAAACACTATGTGGCTACTTTCTTCGCAATATTATGAGGAACTTAGTATGACAGTCTGTGCTAACTTATTGTGCGGGTCGTGGCGGTGCGGTCCAGAGAATCCCTACATGAAGAGATGAATCAATACAACACATTCAACCCAATTGCATGCCATCGCTAATATCTGGCGACTAGAGGTACATACTTACACAGCCCGATCAAGGGTCTCATAAATTTACTACACGCCACCAGCCCCCGAAGAATTAACAAGGAGCTCCTCTGTTTGATTCAGCAAAACACTAAATCGCCATTGCCTTTCAACGTGGCATCGCACTTAAACCCGGTCATAGATGCGAACAAACATGTTGATTCGCAGAAAGGCGTAGGGCTTAGCCAAGGATCTTACTGGATATGCCCCCCCGGAGGACAGACAGTGATACTTGCATTCGCTTTACTGCAACCCACACAATACCACTCTGATGACTTTGGGGGTGATACAGTGGCAGTGCGCTCCATTTGGAGACACAAATGGTGTCATTATGCCTGCAATGCAGTTTCCTGTAGGCTGACTTAAATCGTAGCCGTTCCCAATGTTTTCTGGCCTCTTTAAGACATGGTAAGTTTACTCGCATCTAAAGCTAACAATTCGAAACAAGACAAATGGCAGAAACTTGTTATAGACCTCTAAGTCTCAACCTCGAACGGACGGAGCTAGGGGCGTTCATCGATGAACTGGTATCGAATGAATCAAGGCAGAATGGTTCGCAGACTGAGATCGCTTGCCGCCAAGGTGATGATAGGCCTGCTACCAGCAGCATTGAGAAAGTTTCCGACACTAAGACATCTCGACATCCCAAATCACATCGCAGGGGTGGTGATCGCAGAGCTGCTCGTTGGAAGCATTGGAATCCCTGGGGATGGGAGGTCGTGACTTTACTCGTTGCCATCTCGTTGTCCGCTGCTATAGCTGCCATCCTAGCAAAATACGACGGAGCGATGCAGCCAAAGTGGCCATACGGTATCAGTCTCAGCGCCTTCGTTGCTTTACTAGCAACACTTATCAGATCGCTGCTTCTGAATATACTGGAAGAGGGTAGGTGCCTATTGCATACATCCCTATACCACCGACATAGAATAGAGCCGGGAGTACTAATCCGCCTATAGTTATTAGCCATTCAAGATGGTCTTGGCTTCGAAAACCACGTCCTTTATACCAATTGGAAATACTAGATCAAGCTGGCCGGGGACCTTGGGGCTCGTTGAATTATCTAACTCGGATGCGCCGACTGTAAGGTTAACAACCCCTTTTGCTCATCCCAATACAAATAATAATAATAGTCATAGTCACCCTTCTACGGTATCGGCTATAACTTTGGTACTATCTCTGGGGATCAATACTTTCACGCAACAAGCTATCCGAAGCGTCCCATGTATCCAGGTCGATCCGACTACAGAAGCTTGGGTCCGAACAGCTCAGACTGTTTTGTACGAGGACATTTATTCACCGCCACCCAAAATCCCCAATCTTGACCTTTTCACAGCCGAGGCCCTCATCCGGGAACGGGATACCACGAACGAACAGTCATCATTCTACTGTCCATCCGGGAATTGCACGTTCGCGAGCACTGATGGGGTGACCTACTCCTCGCTCGGCGTTTGTAGCAAGTGTGCTGATCTGGCACCGACAATGGACTATGTTGTCACGGTTGAGCATCCCGCCGATGCCAAACCATATAAGACATTCTGGTGCCGGTGGCCAAAACGCAACAGTACTGGAGAGGAACGACTAGGCCCAGACATGGCCGTGGGAAATTTCGACTGTGACGAATCCAACAGGGCCGTCCCTCGGCTGTGCACCCTCAATTCGTACTTTATGAATACATCATTCACAAGTTACTGGACCTCAAGCACTGGTGAAGACGACTGGGATCCCCATATTTCCCAGGACCCTACCTTCGTGGGTAGAGTTGGTATGGTCCTAACTGGGTTCTCGGGCATTGGCCCAAGCATTGACAAGCTTCAAAGTCCCTGCAAGATACCGATACCTCTGAAGTTTGAGAATAGCGGGCCACCAGAACTCACGAACAAATCTAGCGCGGTCCACTCGGCGTGTTGGTTTTACCCATGTATCAAACACTACAATGGACTGATCAGCAACGGAAGGCTTCAAGAAACAATCATCAAGACCGATTTACTTCCGTTACTGTCAAATAGTACAGTGTGGGTTGGTATGAACCATACGCCTGTGTTTGGGGCAAACCGCTATCTTGAGTATGGATCCTATATTGACCCCTGTTATATTGATAGAGGGGTAGTAAATCATCCCACAACTACACCATTTCTTAGAAGGGATAATAGCTCGTCTTATCTGGATAGATATCATGATCTAGCTTGCTGGTATGGGTTCAGAGGATTCTTCGACCAGTTAATCATGTCATCAAGCCTGGTATGGGGCAGTGCCGTACCTTCGGGTTTGGGTGATTTCTGGTTGAAACACCTGCAAAGTTTGAATTGGTACCTTAGCCCTGATCTTATGGATCCGCTTGATAGAATCTCAATGGGCATGGAGAACATTGCGACAGTAATGACCAATGCACTGAGGGAAGTCGGGAATGACAGCTATGGGCGTCCCGGCAAAGCCTACGGAACGGTGTTGACGACTGATTTCTGCATAGTAATCAGCTGGCCATGGCTCTATTTCCCAACGGCCATAGTCCTTGCCACGCTGTATGTTCTGCTCCATGCTGTATTGGATAGCATTCGAGACTCGAGCCCGATGCGCACGTGGAAGTCATCAGTTCTTCCGTTGCTGTACTATGGACTTGACAAGGACCATCGAAAGGGTGAGCTAACAACTGAGCATGATTTGAGTGAAGAGGCGAGGCAGAGGAAAGTATGTCTAAGAAGAGATGACAAAGGGGACTGGGGACTGCAAGATGACACTTTTGGACCGCCGAGCGAGCCTTCGCCGACTGACTGACAAGTCTGCCTGCTCTCAGGTCGATGGGGGCGCACTTCATTGTCTTTCTTTCTTGCTTGTTGAAGACATAGGCATGCTGTGGCGTTTCTTGTAACCTACTGGTACATGATAGGGAAGGCTAGGAATGGATATGACAAAGATCACGATACAGGAAACTGAATTTGAGTGGCCAAAAGATCATGCATTAGGAAGGAAAGATGTGACTAGGTACCCCCTATGGGTGGCAGATATGGGAGTCCCACGTCGTACTTACCTATTAAATTAAGTTTGGCGCCCCGGCTAGGTACAAACATTGGCAAACAAGTAGTCCAAATGTGCGTGATAGTTGCCTGTGTATAGATGCCCTCCGCACGTGCGCCACCCAATATTATCGTGTATAAGTCGGCAGATACTTTGCAAATCGTCCGTGGAAAATTATACACTACGATCTCCTCTATTGCTTCTATTCTTAAAGTTCCGACAAACAAGTCTGTCATAATTCCAAGTCGCTCGTGGCATTGTTATTCCGCGTCTGATTGCTAAACCACAATTTATATCCAGTATGCCGAGTCAAATTGGTTACCTAGAGTCACCACTATCATCATCACATCACACCGACAACCCGCATGTTAACCTCTGCAAGACTAGACTACCAGTAGTCGATTCAGAAAGTAAGTCCCTGGGTAGTGGATGATCTACCAATCAGCTCACAGCAACCGTCAAACATCGTCAAGTCCCGTTACCTATCTAAGGGCCAATAAGTGGAGATACAGTTGAATCATTAAGTAAAGGGAGAGAGAGAGAGAGAAAAAGATAGTGTTTATTCGTCATTAGGGTTAGCAAACTGTAAGGCATACAGTCGCCCCCTCGCCTCCTAAAGGGCACAATAAACGTAGTAAGCTGTTCTATATACATATATATATAAGCTCCAAAAACTAAATTTTACTTTTAAAAAATAGGTAAGTTGTAACTCTATGTCTACTCCTTTTAGAACTACCGTGCTTTGTAGACTTTTTAATCTACAATACTGTCCCGCCCGTGCCTGTAGCCCGTTTGCCTTAATAGTATACCTTCTCCCGCCGTTCTAAAATACTTCGTGCTTACACGGTAAAACCCCATAGGGAAAACCCGTTAGTAATTTAAACGAGTACTAGTAAGGCCGCCCAGGTTAAACCTCGGGTAGTAATATATATAGTGGTGCTCCGGTCGCATTTGCTGTCGCGGTTTAGCTCCGTACTCGTATATGCCAGCGTACCAACCCCGGGTCCCTTATTCCGCGGTATTTCAGTTCCGACTACCTCTTCGTCGTACCGGTACGGTTAGTATATAAGCGTTGAGTATGTAATCCGTCCCCAAGGGTTGGGATTATAAAGGCCTATTGCTAACTGTACTAAAGCCGGAACCCTATAGATCTCTTTCAAAATACGAGTCTATTAGTGCCAGTAGAAAATACCGCATACAAATTGTATGGGATCTCCACTTTTTACACTAACAGTAGGTGCTAAGACTAGTAGTTAAAGGAGGGAAGTTGATCAAGTAAAGGGATAAGCCCGAAACTTCCTTAATCTCTAATACTTGCCTATCCGGAACGTGACAACGGTTAAGAGAAAGTGACGGTAGCCTTTCTTACAAAGGGATTTCCTGGAGGTCTTCTTTGGCCTGTGGTCTTGCGTAACAGATGGACCTGAACGGCCGAGCGATCTGCCTCCCTCTCCTGGCAGAGACGAAATGCAGGTTGATGAGGATTGGGCGCCGCTACTCGAGGACCAGATGGAAATTGGTAAGGCTAATGCTGAGGCAATGGGCGCCCTAGTTGTCGAGTAGTCCCCGGGCCTACACTAGAAGCTGGCTAGCCAGACATTTATCGAATGTCTGATTATCGGAAAACAATACGGCTTGGCATCGCCTTCGCCGGCGACAGCAAGACAAAAGCTTAAGCTACACCTCCCAGAGAGCATGGCGAGTCAGATTCATACGTCATGAATGAGTGTTTTTCTTGCGCAATCGTACCCTTGAAGGAGTGGTGGAGAAAGGCCTGGGAGACGACGACCATTAATCTATCTAGAAGGGTCGAATATAATTACCTTCATTGGCTTTGTTTGCCTCTCTGCTAGTTTGGTTAAGAGGTAGTCTGGCTTTGGAATTGGCCACGAAGCTCCTTAATTGTACGCGGAGTTATCTACTAATATACACACGTATAACTTGTATGTATAGCCATCTTTCTAGCCTTCGGGTCCCCTCTCTCCCAAGGATATTTATGTTTCACAACCTGAACAGCTTCCAAAACTTCGTTACACGGCCGTCGACCGCTTTGCGCTTATTGTGATTTACTTGAGGGTTCGGCGGTGGTGGGGAGCGTGCCGAAGCGGACGGATCTGGCGAGAGTGGCGCTGAAGGAGCCAGGAAAGCAGGGGATGATCGTTCGGGTGGGGTGAAGGGGGGTTGGTCCGAAATGGGGATGAAGGCCGATTGATCCGACATTGGCGTAGAAGTAATCGGCTCGTCTAATGCGAATGCAACTGACCGACCCTGAGCGGAGGGCCGGAATTGTTGCGGTGTTAGTGCGTCCTTGATCTGACGATCAACCTCGGGGTAGATTTGCTGCCTCCTGTAGCCAGCGCGGTTGAGCCGAAGTATCGTTTCACGGTCCGAAATGAATTCCTCCCATGTTTTGCGTCCCGTGGGTAGGATGCTGTAGTTCGCGCCCATCTCGAGAAGAAGGTCCATAATGCCATGCATGTGCTTCTTCGCCGCGTAATAGAGCGCGGTCCTTCGTCCTGAGTCCATGCCATCGATGCTGTGGCCCGAGTTAATGAGCAGTCTAATCATGGGCACGCTGCCCGTAACGACAGCCTGCCGTAGGCCTGTAGCAGCCCTGCAACAGCGGGATTTGCGAAAGGCCAAGTTGCTAGTCGCTTTGTATGAATGACTACCGGGCAGAAGACCTAGCCAATCTACTGCTGAGAGACCACTCTGATCGAGGAGCGTCTGGGGCTCTGTGATGATGGAGTCGCCAAGCAGAATATCAATGGTGGCCAGATCTCGGCTGTGAACGGCCAGATGGAGGACGGACCAGCCATGGTTGTCCTGTTGAGAGGCACTGGCCCTTATCCGTTCGTCACCCAGGAGACCCTGGACGACGCGAGAGTGGCCCATGAAGGCGGCATGATGTAGTGCGGTCCAACCGTGACATGTTATCCTGACCGGGTCGGCTCCCTCTTTGAGAAGCAGGGTTACGATGGAAACCAGCCCTCCGTTCGCAGCACAGTGTAGCGGTGCCGTGCCATAGGAACTGACGGCGTTGACGTTGGCGCCTGCCTCCAACAGCAACTGCACAACCTCCAGATGGCTCTCCTCCGCCGCCCAGTGCAAAGCCGACCAACCATCATGACCGCGGAAGTTCGGATCCACGCCAGCCTCGAGGAGCAGCCGCACGGTATCGAGGTTGCCAGCAGCTGCGGCTTCTTCGAGAGGGGACATCTGCGCGCCCTGATGCTGAGACAGGTTCGCACCGTGAGTGATGAGCAATTGAGCAATGGAGGACCAACCAAGGCTGGCCGCCCAGCCCAGTACAGACCTCCCATCCGCGCTGCTTGCGTTAACGTCGGCCACGCTCGAGGTCAACAGAGCTGAAGCGGAGGCCGCTTGACCAGCAACCACGGCCCAGAGCCACGGAGAGAACCCTTGATTGTCAGTCGCAGTCATGTCAGCACCGTGATCGAGTATGACGCGGATGCTCTCAGCAAGTCCCCTCTCCGTCGCGTAATGGAGCGCGGTCTGGCCGCTGTCATCGCCTAGATCCACGAGGGCTTGGCCGCCAGCATCAAGCAGAAGTTTCACTAACTCGGGCCCAACGTCAGATTCTTTCATGGCGGCGTAGTGCAGCGCCGTCCTGTTGTTGTTGTCTTTGCCGCTAACAACACTGCTGCTTTCCTGGATTAAGAATTCGGCCAAGCGCAGATCGCCGGCCTGCACCGCGCGGTGAAGCTGCGTCATTCCCGACCTGTCCTTGTCGTCCAGGTCGAGCGTCATGACCCCTGCATTGATCTCTGCCTCCTCATCGCCGTCGCCAGGACCACGGTCGGTAGCCGCAGCGCCGTCTTCGTCCTGGTAGTCGAGATCCTCGTCCATCATCAGGCTGTACATTGAGGCGCGCTGCTGCGGGAGCCCTTGTGCATCCTGCTCATATGCAAGGTCGCTACCGAAGTCGTCGGCTTCCTCGTCGCCATCGTTGGGAAGCTTCTGCAGTGTAAGCAAGGCAATCTCCTTGATGTGGGCGGCGACGTGCAGCTGCAGAGCTTCGCTTGAGAAGACCAGACTGCTACTGCTCGGCTCAATCATGTCTGGCCCCTGGAAGTCGTCGCCAAATGGGCAGTCCTTCACGGTCTCGGCGCCAGGTCTCCGTGCTGTGCTACTAAGAGTTGCGGCAATTGCTTCAGGCACGCCGTGCTCTGTGATGCAGTGCTGCTGATACAGGATCTCCTGTTCAAAGACTATGCAAGCATGAGCAGGGGATCTGCACTCCCATGTATGCCCGTGAGCGTTCTGCATATGGCTAATCCAGGCTTTTGACGTGTCGAACGTCAGCGGACCGGCCTCGTGTTGGCTTGCGTCCAAGCAGCGGTCGAAAAGACAGATAAAAGGCTCCAGATCTGCAAGGACATGATTGCTGATACACACGAGTCAGGCGTCACATTCTCAGAAGGAGAGGGATCTATCCCAGTACTTACTGCCATAGCATCGACTTCCCCTTTTTTCTAAACTCGATGATGACGCCGCAGTACGGGCACTCCGGTGTGGGTGGTACTGGTGGGAACGACAGCTTGTTGTTCACGAGGACAGACTTGGCCCGAGGGACCTCGGTCGTGGATTTGGCGTAAAAGGCCCCGACGGCAGTCTGTCGAGCAGTGGTTGCGGTTGTTACTGGCGCTGCTGGGGGGCGTGGTGAAGCCGGTGCCTTGGACGAGGCGACTGTAGTCTGTGGAAGCTCGTCCGGAGCAAAGCGCACTGTCGTAGCAGTCTGGTTCATCATGGATAGTTGCACGGGCTTTGGACGAGGTTTCGCAGTTGGGGCACTTAGACCAATGCGTCTCCGATGAGATCGCTGATAATATAGCCGTCGGAGGCGTAGCGCATTGGCTTCAGCCATGGCCGATCGAAGGGTATCCGGTGCCATTGGGAACCGGAACCGAATATAGCATTCGGTGTAGAGATGCAGCTCAGTTATGGCCTTGTTCGCGTCTTCGTCGTCTATGAACTTCTCGATCTTGCGAGCCCGATTGGCTTTCGCGGACTTTCGAACCGCGTTGGACAGGCGGAAAAGCCGGGTGATCGTTCCGCCAATCGTTTCGACGATTTTCAAAGTGTTTTCTGCTGCTCGGTCCACATCGCCATCCGAATCCCTGGCGTCTTCATCGTCTCTTCTGTCGATTTCCGAATCGCCGTGTTCGAATATGCGTTGTCTCTTCCGGCTTGAGAACTGTACTCGTACTAGATCAATTGGCTTCACTGTTGTCAAAATCTCATGAGCTTGGAATCCGGCGGTCTGTTGCGCTTAAGGATTTCTCGATGCGGCAGGTACTCACAAGACTCCAAGACATCACAAATGACGTCGAGGAGCTGATGTATGATGTCCACGATTATAGGACTGAATCGCAGCCTGTAGTCCAACGAAACGTTGAGCGCTCCGTACACGTCCATGTTTGATGCCCATAGTATGAAACGTGCCAGCTGGTCGTCCATGATGCTAGGATCTGGCACGATGTCCGGGATGGCCATGCATTTGTGGAAGAGAGAGGAGCAGTGTGTTGCGTGTTCTGCGATGGTCGGGCCAAGATCGTCTTGGAGGAAGATGTCTTCCATGGACTCATCTTGCACGCGATCTTGACTGCTCATTGCGACAGCGTGCAGTGCGGACGGCCGCCTAGTTGCCCACGAGTCCTGTTGAGTAATTTAGGGGTCGGGGACCCTAACTCGTTTTTGTGTGCGAAAGCAACTCCCAGAGAACGTCAGGGTGTCGCACGCGTCTCGAAGTCCGGAGACACTCGGGCTGTATACCGTCAAGAGCTGCCTTAGACTTGGGCTTTTCCATGTTTCCATATTTCCATCCTCAAATTGTGTTACTCATGCGTTTCCGCAGCCTGAAGTGTTCCCCGCAAATGGCACAAGTGTATTTTGTACTTGGGAGTACTTCGAAGGTACGATAAGCGGCGACCAGGAAGCGCTTCCTTTGCCGAGAGATGTGGCAGGAAGTCATTTGCTCGCTGCAGATTGGAGACAAGGTGTGAATACAAAAAGCCCCCGGGCTGACCCTACGATAACTACACCCCACAGCAAACAGCCAGCTACAGAACCACGCCACCAATCTCCGTGGAAACCGGTGTACGTTTCGGGTCCGAACAGTTATGCTCTTACTCGAATCCATCCGAAGACATCAAGATCGGTGGATGATGCACCCGCGAGGGCTCTCACCTCTGTTCACTTTCATTACGCGTGAGCGTTTGACACCCAAACACTCACACAAATGTTCTCTTCTTTACGATTCCGATCAGCACACTTGCAAAAGTTCAGATAATTACAATGCAACCAGGCTGAGATACGAACCTAAGGATTCTGGCGCTTCACGCTTCTAATTACTGTACTGGCAAGTTAGAGAGTAGTAGGGTGGTTTCACTATGTCTTTTACTAAGACTTACTTCCTGTGTCCGACGTCCGATTTCATCCACCCGCCACCGATTGGGCCACTATGCCTCGGGTCCATCATCCGCTCCACGTCGGCACCGCAATTTCCGCTGAATAGATTCAACGCCGTTGCCGTGGCCGACGCGTACCCACCCATCATCGAAACCGACTGGAAGAAGATGGTTTCGGCCGAGACAGGGCAGGGGCTCGGCGTCTTTGCGCAGTTCCTGCAGCTGGCTACCCTCGGCTCGCCCCTCGACGCCGACGTGGAAGTCACGCATACAAGTGCAACGGGCAGTGTCTTCGCATTCGACACGGTGACGACACTATCGTTCGAGCCAAGCCTAGAATATGTCGGAGAGGCCGTCAAAGCACCCGCCGTGCAAGCCTGGCTAAAGGAGCCCCGGCAGAGATTCTCGCCTGAAGTGTCGCTCTACCTCGTCACGGGCATCAAGCTGGCCAAGGGCGCGAGGATCAGGTTCTCCAAAGGATATAAGACGACGGTCTCGGGCCACATTGGTGTTGATCTGTCCGCTCTGGGTGCGCCCCTGACCGTCGGACCCAAGGGCCACTGGACTAGCGCGAAGGCCGACGAGACAGAGCTTAGCCGAGAGTCGGAGTTCGTCTTTGCTTTCTGCGTGAAGAGGTTGAGGTTCGGGCGGAAGGTCAAAGTGGAGAATTACAACAAGGGCAGCTTCATGTTTGTGGGTAATGGTGAGAGAGAAGACGATGAAGGCGTCCTGGTCGAGGACGTCGATGGGTCTGATGTTCAGACTGCCAAAGTCGTTCCCGACGGTGCAACCGAGAACGGCAGTGTCTACTGCGCTCTCGCTTAGCCTATATTCGATGAAGTTTGCATTCAAAACTGAGAGATAATTAAATTATGCCCAATAACTACAGGTTGGCGGGTAAAACGTTAGTATTTTAGTCGTACATGCGCCTCTTGACATCTTTGATCTGGTCGTAGATCTCTGCATGTGTTAATCTGTCATCAAAGAGATACTGAGGCGTGATGTAGTCATATTCGCGTCTCCGCTTGACCATCTTCTTAAAAACCAGATCCATCGACTGATGGTCTTTCAGCCACGGCCCCAGTAACTGATTTGCTTCTTGAGTGTTGTACCGTTCTTGCTGGCGGACAAAGGACAGCACCAGGGCGGCAAGCGCAGCCGCAATTGGTGTTGCAATTGATGTCCCTGACAAAATATTTACATTGTCATTGTGACCCTTTTTGCCAATCGGCCAGTGAGAGGAGACGTGCTCCCCAAGTAGACTGAAGTTGACGTCCTTCTCGTGCGCTGTCGGGTTGAAGGTGGACGGGTTTCCCTGTCCATCTGTTGAGTGTATGCAAAAAACGGAAGGGTATTTAGCTGGAAAAGCTCGGCCGAAGTTTCCTCCATCATTCGACGCCGCAGCGAACAACAGCGTCTTTTTGTTTGAGGCGTTCGAGATAGCATTCTTCATCGACTCGCTGTGTTCGCGAATACCAAACGACATGGATATAATATCCACATTCCATTCGTTGACCGCGTGGTTGATAGCCTCAATTAACAGTCAGCTCGATCCTACAGGTCTGCTCGGGTATAGAAGTAGTCTTACCTTGGCAATGTCATCGTACGCGTTCCGATCTAGAGTTTCCCGGTGCGCAACTTTAGCAATATAGATCTCCGCGCATATAGCAATGTTCAATAAGAGACCGAGAGCATGTGTCCCATGCCCAATCTCGTCTCGAATTGCGTCTGACTCGGTTTGATGTACAAAACTCTGCGCAGCCTTGATCCGTGGATCTAATTTGCCCATGTCGGTCCACAGCAATGGGTTTTCAGGGTCAAAACCGGAGTCTAAGATGGCTATTCGAACCGGTTCGAATGTCCTCCGGCTAGGATCCTCAGTTTCATAAACGGCGACAAAGGGGTGGATGGAAGACAGAAACTTGAACATCCATTGATCCGAAAGGTGATGGCTGGCAGTCATTTAGCACGTCAAAACATCAGAAGCCGTAGGAAGCACCTTACTCTTGCGCAGATCCTGTCTGGTAGCTTGCGTCAAAGAAGTGTAAGCTCCTCCCCGAAAGGTCGCCAACGTTTGCGCGCGGTTGAGCACGTGGAGAAGGTTGCACCGGCATTTGTGGCACCACATTTGGGTTGAGGGTTGCGTAGCTCGCGGTACCGCCATCAGATATAGATCGAAAGGGACCTTGTCGTACTTCGGTCCCCCCCTCATGCGGGTCAGTCCGGCCAGTCTGACGGCGGACAACCTCTCGTGCGATAGCCCCCCAGCAGGATTCATTCTGCTTGGGATCGAGTGAACTCAGGTTTTCCAATCGAAGGCTCCAGACCTTGAAAATCTCGGCCTCGAGTCGTTTGACCACGTTTTGGTAGAAGAGACGCTGGACGCTAACAGAATCGAAGGGGACTTCTTGCCCGTTTGGTAGATACTCGAAGTACAGGCACGCCTTCGTGGCCAGGTAGTAGTCGACGCCAGCATCGGCCTCTAGATTCTTGAGGAGTTCTATGCAGGTGTAAAAATCCGTGTTGACATTTCTGGGGGCATTCCGGTCCTTTTGCATCCGCTCCACGGGTGTGCAGTATTGAAGCTCACACAAGAGTATGCCAAGCTTCATGACACTAAGATTAGGATGAATTCTGTCCCTGTCATTGTCAGGACTGGCTCCGGTGTCTGTCGTTCCCCATGGTATGTGCTCCATGGCCAGAAAGGGCTTGGTGATGTCGGGGAGTTCTGCATCTCCAATAGGCTCGAAGAACTGAATCTTGGAGTGATTGAAGGACGGCTGCAGCCATGAAGTTTCCAAGAATGGGAGGAGCGCTGAGGCTAGCGTGACCGCTAAGACCCGCTTCCCCTTGAGCGGCAATACGGAGGTACCACCCTGTAAGCCCTGTTGACGATCGAACAAGGCCGATAGGGATACTGTCCACGACATGACGTCCCCGCCAAAGGCCTTGGGCTGCGGACGAAGTCTCTGGAACGCCCCGCCTTCGAGAGCGAAATGGAGACGGTTCCTCTGGCCGAGGGACTCTGTTATGGTGTTGCATATGTGGGCAAATTCGGGTGCGTCCCTGAACTCGGGCACAGATGCGCTCCTCAACCTCTGGTCGTGTACGTCTCTATTGTAAGCGTCTTAGTGGCAAGTCATTGCAAGAGGCTCGGGAAAAGCTCACTTGACCGTTATCTTGGCTTCTTGTAACGTCGTTGTAAGTACGTTACGCACGCCGAAAAAGACTTCGAAGCTTGTTTCGACCGTGGAGCCCTTCATCTGTTGTGGCAGCAAAAGCCTCACGCTCAAACCCGAGCATTTATGGCAAACACAGACCCAGTTATTGCGTAATGCCTTGTCCAAGGACGACAAATGCCTCCTCATCAGTACGGCTAGGTCTGCGTTAGAATCAGCGGTATTGTCGCCAGAGATTGGCTCGTCATGTGTCACGACTCGGCGCTTGTTTGTCTCTCTACTCAAGTGCGAAAGTTGCTCAATGAGATCGCAAGCCTCATTTTCCCGTTTTCGTTTGGGTGGGCGAAAGCTTGAATCTGTGTTCGCATATGGATCGCGAGTAGGACCCTGATTCTTTTTGCACATGGCCTGGAAAGCGCGATACAACTCATCATGTGGTAAGCCCTGCTTCGTGACGCCGGCGGTTAGTAAGCTCAGATGCCGAGAAGATGGGCTTGTCGTACATCGTGAGTATCACTCATAGAATCATCATCATCATCTTCTTCTTCTTCATCAGATTCGGGCTGCAGATAATGTTCAATCGCGCGCAGGGTGCTTGCAGTATGCTCAGAGTCGTCGTCGAAATCCCCGGATTCGTGTTGCAGAAAGGCATCAGCCCGAAGCCAGGCTTCTGTACGCGATTTCAATCGTGCGGGCCTTGCCGTCTTGGCCGGCCGTTTTTGAGCAATGACTCCCAAGGCATACTTGAGCAATTGTCCTTGGGAAACACGCTCGTCCATGATGGTATTAAACATGCACCCAAAAATAGTGAAGAGGCCAATTTCATCAGAGACGTCAAAGCGGCTCTCTTGTGTAATAATGAAAGGCTCGATAAACGGTGGTGAGCGTGTTCAAGTGTTCAAATGCCAGAAGATGGCGGAACTGTTCCTCTATGTCGATGCCGTAGGATCTACAACGCTGAACCTGTGGATTAGGTACTTAGGAGGTAGGCGGTAGGGTGTACGTAAAGGGGCCAGGCAGGCTGTGCTAGCCTGTCACTGCATATACACCCTACCCCACCCCAAGTTGGGTTAGTACGCATTCACAATTGCCGCTCTTGGAACTACCCCACCCAGAGCCTCGTAGGTACGCTAAGTACCCACTAGGTAGTAGGTACTGTACTATAATATGTAGAGACGTGCAAGCTTCAATTAATCAGCATCTTTTGGACTGCCATTTAGCCACGCATGGCACCTGTAACCCTCGTTTGAGATCTGGACCAGCGGTGGCTAGGTGGCTGTCGGGCCTCCTATGGCTAAGACTGGGGTTACAAAGCACGGAGGAATGAAATGATAATACGGAGTACTGAGTACTGAGTTTTGAGATAGGATCAGCTGCAGGGGGCATGTGCATCTACAGTACAACAATGGTGAAATTCCCTTTATTTATACATATGTAAGCAAGCAAGCATGCATGCTTTAGGTACTTGCCTGTGAGTGGCCACAGGTAGCCACTTTGCCCATCATTGCCGCCTCAGTTTTGAGATGGGGGGTCGGCTGGCAACAACAATAGTACGGAGTACAGTATCAAGTACCTAGGTAATTCGCAAGTACATCGGGGTAACCCTGTATACATGTATTCTTGTGATATTAGCAGCCACATGGCCCTCCGGTGGTAGCTACCTAGGTAGCTAATTCGCTTCGCCATAGTACCTGCCGCCTTACAGGGGGCCGCCCCATTAAATCTACCTGTGCCAGACCTTTCTTGCTACATGAGATAGGCATGACCTAGGCTAGGCTCCTTCCCGAGCAGCGGCAGGAGCGACACGCGGCATAGAATCGTGAAAGCAGGTCTAAAGCGTTAAATATATTGGAGACACATGAAGGTGTAGCAGATAAGTGGTTGTATTTAGGATAAAAGAGAGGAAGAGAAAAGGACCTAAAGGGTTAGGGGACCTAGCAGTACTTACTTATATATATATATAGGAGATAGTAGTGTACCTCACTCCCTTATTCTAACATAACCATCTTTTATTACTTATATTCTCAGGCAGGAACCGCTTATGCAGCACCTCATAAACCAACCACCCGATTTACCATATTTTCGACTTCTGGTAACGAGCCTAGATGCGGCTTCAGTTTTTGCATCGCGGCCGGAGGAGGTGGCGCCAAGCCATATTGTTTTCCAATGATCAGACACTCCACAAAGGCTTTGCAGGCCTGCTTCTGAAGCGATCCTGGAGGCTGCTTTGATATCGAGGCAATCATTGTCTCTGGGATTGCCTCGCCGACCAGCCATCGATGCGCCATGGCATTGCCCTGGCAGAGAATCATGCATGATGCGGGGGGTATGTTGAGAAACCGGTCCCGTCCCTTTTCTTGAGCGCTCTGAGCAAATTGGAAGATGGCAGTCACGACGAGGAGTAATCTGGCCGAGTCGTGGCTTTCGCTGATGGCTATCAACTCTCTGGCGTATCCCTGATTCATATCGCTGAAGATTTCAACCTCGTGGCTGCCGCCGATGTACCCTTCGTAGAATTCGGCGACGACCCTCGAGAAGTATTCGATCGGCTGGGGTTCTTTGTTTTCGAGCATGGCAATGTGTTGTGTCAAGAGCAGCGCCGCCCGAGCCACATCGTCTTCCCGGTCGCCGCTTTGAATACAAGCATCGCAGTCGCTCAAGAACTCGCGAACCCCATAGTGCACGAACTCCTCTGCACCTCTATCGTAGGCGATGGCGGTCATGTCTGCAAATACCCTTCCTATAATGTCGTCTCCTTCTCTCCATCCGTGTCGAACGGAATTGAGTTTAACCTGCGAGCCCACCACTGTTATCATCATCAGCAGCGCATGGAGATCTCCGGGAGAGACCTCCTTGCATATTCGCGACGTCAAGATGCACATGGCCGCTATGCTTTTACTATTCTTCTCAATAACCAGCTGGGTCAAAAACCCGCAGAACACTGTAGCCCATTGTCGTATTTGGTCTGTTTTGTTCTCATGTATGAGCTCTTGCAGCACAGAGAAGTGCTCCCAGCGGTTCAGTGCTATATAGTTCAGCCATAAGGGTCCCATCAACCGAAGAATGACGGGAAAGCGGGCGGCAACGGCCAGGCCCTTTATGACGAGGTAGGACTTTCGAGTCGCACGCCTGAATCGCGCGTGGAAGATTTCATCGTCAAGATCCAAGAGCACTTTCACGCGATCTTGCATGGGGTCTGTAGGTCCTCCCAGGGAAGCAAGTCCTGGGGGAGTTGGTAATTTATCCACGCGCGCTCCGCGCTCAAGCAATATCTGGATGATTTCCTTTGAATGCACCTGAATAGCTCGAGTTAGTGGCGTGTCGCCGTGCTCGGTCTCAACCTCGAGACGGGCACCTTGGTCGAGCAGCATAGACACGACCTCCTTGCGCTGTCTCGTGACCGCGATATGAAGTGCCGTCAAGCTGCCTCGATCTTTGCCATTGACACGAGCACCGTGGTCAAGCAGCAATTCCACCATCTCTCGGTGACCTTGGTTGACGGCCCACGGAAGTGGCGTCCGGCCGTAATTGTCTTTTCGCGAAACAAGGCGGGGATGCTTGCTGACCAACAACTTGGCCCAAGGTATACTGCCAAGGTACGCAGCGAGATGCAAGAGCGTGAACGAAGGTGGGTTTCCCCCGTTCTTCTCCTGCTCCCAATAGAATTTCCACCATTCGGCCCGGATGTGGGAATCGTCATCGAAGAACGGGCGGCAGAATTCGGACTGTTTGTCAATCACATCTTCAGCGTGTTGGAAATGTACTGGCCAATATTGACTGGCATAATGCAACAGGGGATGTTGCCCAGACTTCTCGTGCATGCTTCCGGGGGTTTCGTAACCACGTTCGATGTGTGCTAAGCAGGTCCGCATAAGAGCTCTGTGGGCGTCCTGGGTCACGTAGAACATGCTGATCCCTTTAATATTAACTTGACTGCTCTGAAAGAACTCCTTAGCCGACTCGTGAACCAGGTTGACTACACCTCCTTCAATTTTCACGAGCAAGCCGCAGAGCCTGAGCAAACTCATGGTCACTTGAGTTGCCGTAAGGGTACCGGATGGCCCGATCCCCGCGGCCACGGTTAATTCATCGACTGTGAGAGGCCTGGCAGCGAGGACGACCCATTGAAGAATGGGAACCAGTGCTTCCTTTTCGTCGATCTGCTGGAGTAGCCGCTGATAGACCCCGCCAAGGCCTTTAGGAACACGCTGGAGGAGTTCTTTGATTTGGACCCAATTCCTGCCCTCAAGCTCATTGGCAACAAACCCAACCCACAAAAAGGTACCATCAGCGCCAGCCAACAAGGCCTGCTGAACTTGTGCAACCATTTCTTCTGAAAGGTTTTGCTCTGATGCTAGTTCGGCAACATTGGCGAAGATGTATCGCTCTACATCATCCGAAATATCTGCATCAGACTCGTCCAATTTGATGCGTTGGTATTGGCTAAGGCTGCTTTCCAAGATAGCCGGCTTAGGTCGGGAGAGAAGAATGAACTTTAGTTGTGTTGTTGCATTTTCCTCAGGGCGCAACAAATAATTCCCAACGGCACGGAGAAGCTGACCGAGCGATTCTTTCTCGCATTCATCCAGACCGTCGAGCACGCAGATTACCTGGGAAGACTTAGTCTGCCCAAGTAGGGTAAGGAAAGCGTTCCACAAGAGGGTAAAGTTGGAAACGGTATATTTGGTTGTTTCAACTCCATCGAAGGATTTCTTGATATATCGCGCCAAGTGCGGCTGCAGGCTGATCCATTGATGTATAATGCCTCTCATAATTGTTAATGCTGTATTCTGGTTCTTATTGCGATTGCTACAGAAGTAGTAAAGAAGGACATTTCCGGTGGCTTCCACTACTGGCTGTAGTACTTCGGTGATATATATTGCCAGCATGGTCTTTCCTTTCCCAGGACCACCTGAGATCCAGAGAACTGGAGGATTGGTGCAGGACAGCCACTCTTGATAGCGCGGATGTTGTATGAGCCATTCGCAGGTGCCGTCAACTCTCCGCCCCTTCAATGCAATAAGGGACTTTCGATCAACTTCGGGTCTTGTCAAGAGCAAAGCGTCGAGTACCGGTGCAGCCTCGGCATGTGTGTTTGCTGCCAGAGGTATCGTCTTGGGTACCGTGGGTATCAAGGAGAGGAACTCTTTTGCATATGCAGCAGCAGCTACTGCAGCGTAGGCGTGCCAGAGCTTGGAACTGTGCGAATCGGCATAGTCGCAGATTCCTCGGATGACTAAGTACTGGGCGGCATCCTTCAGGCCGGCTGCTTCCGTATCCAAGCAGAGAACGCATTGGTCATGCGTCAACATGTCTCGAGTGGCTCCGTGGCGAATCAAACTACGGCCGGAGGCGATCACCCCGTAGTGAACTACGGGGTCCTGTATATCCCGTGGCTTCCGGGGCCGGATCTTATCCGGGTTGCAGTCATTGCATCCGCTTTCTTCGGTTTCCGCGGTTACATGATCGTAATCTGGCTCAAAGAGGACGTCTTGCTCCGGGCCTGGGCAGGCAAAGATGACGGGCTCTTTCCGTACGATCTCAGAGATAAACTGGGGCATCTTACTTTCATTGAAAATGGTAGCTGTCTCGGCCTTGCCCATGGCTGTGAGGAGCAATGGTGTTGGCTGATTAACCTCTCTGGCACGAATGAGTTGATCTTCCGCTCGCTCCCTGTTCACATCGTACTGGACGACGCCCGCCCGGCCGTCTGTCGCTTTGCTTACAACGACATCGCCAAGACGGACGTCCTCCTTTGTGCCTGGCACCCCTCCCGCAATGCCAACCATCAGAATGTATCGAAGTGATTTGAAGCTCATGTGTAAGTGCGCCACCGCACCCGCCACCGACGTTTTACCGTAGACGCCGGAACTTGGATACGCCAGCACAACATTGTGGCCTTGAAGACTTCCAAAAATATAGCTATTGCTGTCATCCGCGTTCTGGTTTGGAGGTAGGTTGTCATGAATGCGATCAAGCGTCGCTTTGGCTGCCGCTACTTCTATGGGCAGGGCGCAGACCCACCCGACTAAGTAGTCGTCACGGGATATCATCCTAGTTGGAGCGCAGATCCAACCATGGGATGGCGACTCTCACACAAGGTCGGTACAATGTGTCGTTTTGTTCCGTACCTTGCTCCGTAGCTAGCCACACCGCTCTAGGGACAAGGTTAGTCTTCTGGAAAGTACATGGGATTGTTTGTTGGTGAGCAAAGCAAGGCGGTAATGAAGCAAGGAGTGTGCAGCAGCAAAACGTACGGGGGACTCCCTTTTTGTTCCTGTTGAGCGGCAGCCCCAGACTGACTTCCCCCAGGAAGTCACAATACCGTCATGGTACTTCCTCCGAGGGCCTGGGCCGCAGGGCAGCGATGAAATTAATGTGGCGTCTATGAGCCAGGTCTATGATTGGGCGAGCACATGCTGCAGGCCACTGTCACCAATCACCTGGAATCCGGTTATCAATTCCGTGTCACAGCCAGACTCCTGCAATGGAAGGCAATAATGCAATGGAAACCGATAATTCTTTCACGCGGGGGCCGCACAGCGCGCCGCAGGTTTCAGTTCCAGGGGTCCTGCAGGCTGTGCAAATATTTTCGCTTTTCTTTTGTACTCTCGCCAGTCCTTGACGGTAAGGCTAGCATCTAGTCGACGGAAATAAATGAACAAAAGGGCCAAGGTGCGAGAACCTAAGCATCATGGAGCCCCCTTCCGAGTCTTTATTATTCAATTTCCCGCTCCAATATCCGCCGCCCACATTATCGCTCAACGCAACTGCAATGGCACCTACTCCCCGTCTTCGAGTTTCGTCCCCGCACAAGAGGTCGCCGGATTCCCCCAGCCCACCGGTTCAGAACTTTGCCGCATCTAGGCCTACCAAAGCACGCAAAGTGCAGCTTATCTCGTATGAGGAGCTGCCGGAATGGCATCAAGACAACGAGTACATTCGTCATGGCTATCGCCCGATCTCAGGCTCTGCTCGGATCTCATTCCAGAGTTGGTGGTATATCCACAACGAGACGGCCAACATATATTCTCATCTAATACCGGCAATCGTCTTTCTGCTCGGCGAGTGGTATATTCTGGAGTACCTTATAACTCGGTATCCCACCATAACGGGCCCTGATATCTTCGTCTTCTCTTTCTTCCTTTTGTGTACGGTCATCTGCTATGGGCTGTCTGTGACATACCACACTTTGATGAACCACTCGAACAAAGTAGAAAAGCTTTGGCTACGAATGGACCTGGTAGGCATAACGATCTATAATTTGGGTGCCTTTACATCTGGGATCTACATGATATTCTGGTGTGAGCCCGTGCCACGCGCTATTTACTGGTCAATGGTGAGTCAATATCCATATATACATTTTTGGTTTGCTATTACATATCCAACCTTACTTTGGTCGACAGATTGCAGCCCTCGGATCGATGAACATCTTCATAATGGCGAACCCTAAATTCCAGACCCGAAAGCATCGCGTTTTTCGAACTCTGGTATTCGCAGCGACTGCTATATCTGGCTTTGCACCGGTGATTCACGGCTGCGTCATGTTCGGCGTCCCGCAAATGCTGAAACAATCTGGGCTGCCCGGTTATCTGGCCCAATTTTTCTTTCTTTTTCTCGGGGCTGTAGTTTATGGAGTAAGCCCCCGGATTTCGCATGTGATAGATATAGACTCTAACTATTATGATTTACTAGTTCAAGGTTCCCGAGAGTCGATATCCAGGCAAATTCGATATATGGGGCTCCTCTCACCAACTCTTCCACATCCTAGTAACGCTCGCCGCTATATCCCATTTGACTGGGATATTACTGGCCTTCGAGTATAGTCACAACAACCGGAAATGTGCATCTCACTGAATCATGTACACAAAGACATTAATGTGATAATATATTGTCGTTTCAGGTCGAGTCTAAGAAGCAGGCCTGCAGTTGGCTACAGGAGAGATGGTAGAACATCACGGTGACCTATAGTTAACATATTAGATAAATGCTTTAGAGCTAGAGAGTGAAAAGGGGCAATACGCACTGATCAACCAAACCAAGCCACGCTATAGACACCTAACAATCAATAGCTATCGGACTTAATAGTATGGCAAGTAATCAGATTGAGGAGTTGTGTTAAGACTATTGAAATGAGGAAAGAACTACAGAAACAACACAGATATATATACACCTAGTGCCCCTGTTAACCCTAGCCAACTTAAGACCAGCTCCGGTTATAAAATACCCTGTAGCGCCGAGCAAGTCGTCACTAAAATAGAAAGCTTTGCCAGCGAAGCTTCATTTTAAGTACGTTCAAAATCAAAATGCAAGGCATTTTGATTTAAAGGTTTCCAAGAATTAGAGGTAAGGTCTAAAGGTTATTAAAGCTCTAAATACCACCGGTTTAAAAAGCTCTAAAAGCTAGGTCTAAAGCTTAAATAAGCTGCCCCCCCGCGGCCCACCCTTTCACAGCTGACACAAAGTACAGGGGGTATATCCTGTAATTATGTCTATGTGTGGTGTGTGTTAAGTGTAAGTGGTAGAGTGGCCGAAGGCCGCCGCCGGCGGAGAGCTATTTACGTACGTACACAGCCATGGCCACTAGCCACTGCGTGGCTAGTGCCTGCACCCCCTACAAGGTCGTGTCAAGTGCCGCGGCACACAGCCAAAATCTATTGCCCTCAATAGCCCTGCCCTTAGGTCCGCGGAGGTCTCCGGAGGTGTACGGAGGTCTGCGGGGGCCGCGGAGGTCGGCGAGGTCTGTGGCGGTCTGCAGGGCCATACAGAAGTCTGCGGAAGCGTACGGAAGCGTACAGAGGCGTACGGAGGCGTACGGAGGCGTACGGAGGTCTGCAGAAGCGTACGGAGGTTGGCGAGGGCCGCGGGGTGTATAGATCGGCGTAGGTGGCGAAGATCTATAGAGGTTCGTGGAAGCCGGCGAGGTCTAGTTAACAAGGCGTCAACGGCCAAAGGTCTGTAAAGGCGTTGAGGGGACGTCTGTCAGAAGTGTACTAGGTCAAGGAGTCACTTCATGTACTGAGACAAAGGGGCACGGTCATCCTGTTCATGTATATATATATGAAGGTCTTCCCACCTTGATCATGCAGTCAGTCAAGTAGTCAAGTTGAATACGACACTCATATACCACCTCTTTTGACAGCGTCAACAGTAGATGTAGTTGTTGGTGTTGCAAGTGTTGTACCGCTTGAGATCCCGATCGGGTTACTCAAAACGTACGAACAGAGCTTGCCTTCCTACACAGCCGTAGTACAGCGTACTCTCAAGCATTTCGGCTGTACAAACGGCGCACGGTTTTTTTGGGTAAGGGATTTAAATAAGGTCGACGCAGCGTAGACGGTGTATAAACAGCGCAGGCGTAAACAAAGTGTCGATAGTTTTTATCGAAGTTGTCGGTGGTGTTGTCTGTTTCCCGTACAGACACGGCCAATGCATTATTGTGAGATATTAAGCGAGGGCGTCAACTGTGATTGTATTGTTCTATTGTTGTACAACTGTACTGTCTGTCCGTACCTCTCCTTCTACAGAATTTTCACCTAATTCAGTGTGGGCACGGACATCCAAGTTCAGTATTCCGATTCCACCAAAAATAACTAGACTAGAGCCCTATTTTCTAACATAACCCTTTATTCCGCCGCCTACATCACGGTATACAACTCATGCGGCTCGATGTAGAATCCATTGTCGTTCCCATTGAAATATCCCGTCCCGTCAGTCTTGTATACTGTGCCGTTGGCTGCGGTCCACAAGTGATGTACGATTGTTTCATAATCGGTAGGATAACCAAAGGAGGACAATTGGTTGACCTTTGAACCTGGCGCCATATCACCGACTGGAGTACATGTCTCATTATACCAGGTGGTACCAGGTTCGTGTCCGTAGACGTTGTAGAAGCAATCCACCGTGAAGCCGGGGGCGCCAGGAATGTAATCGTCTGGAGCGCTCAGTGTGTAGTTGAGGAAAGGTGTGTAGCGGTCGTAGGGGAATACGATGTTGCTTCCGATCCATTTTCCATAGTTGCCAATGACGCCGGGAAGAATTTCCACCTCGTCGCTGACAGTGAATGTGAATTCGTAAGGGTCGACTCTGCCACGATATTGATCTGCGTTCGGCTTGCCCGCGGCTGTCCTGACAATGCGCAGTCCATCGGGGCCGATAAACTGGTCCTTGAGCGTGATGACCAATGTATGGTAATCCATGTAGGCCGTCACTGTCGTGTAGCTTGGCCAGGGAGATGGTTGGGTTCCTGGCAAGTGGCAGGTGATGAAGTCGAACGAGCCTGCGTCGCAGTCGACATCGAATCCTGGCGCATCAGGGACGTAACCTGCTGGTGCCGCGGCGGTGAACTCGGCTGCTAAAAGGACTGATTCCCATTTCACGAATACGCCGGTGAAGGTAGTGGCATTATCTGCGCGCGGATACTGGAGAGTCGCGCGAGCTGCGACAACAGCTGCAGAGGCAGCGAATGATGTTAGGGTACGAGAATGCATATTGAGACTCGGGAGTTTGGGGCTCGTTCAGGACTGTCTGCGGTGTGTATGTGTCAGATTTAAGCCAATAACCCGTTGATGTCACAAGGGCAGTTGTACTGGGCTTGGGAATAGCTTCATTCCCAATGTTCTAATAATTGGCTATGGCGTCAAAGGCTCTTAAAGAGGGAAAGTTTCCTGGGAGAGCTCTGGGACCAAGCCAGCATTTATATATACACAGAATGTCTCACTACCCCGTTCGGGTGGTCACGAGAATCCGTGTGACAGTTGAGGTGATGATTGTTCGTGTATTTTCTGTCTGTCGAGAACCTCTGTCTTCTGGCTCCCTCTTTTAACCCGTTGGTGGTAGGTCTCATTGTACCACCATGGTACGTTGTGATAGCGTGACTATATAGAGGTAATCGTTATATCCGACACCTATAGGAGTCTGTCTAGTGTGCATATCGTTAAATCTAACACATTTCTACCTATAGACGCGGCCACGACTAGAGGAGATATACATGAACAGATCAATGAATATAACATATTTTTTTAACCTAATTACATGCCATCGCTTATATTTAATAATTAAAAGTCTTATTGCTACATTAAACTATTAATTAAATAGCTTCTAGCTTTATTAAGCGATTAACATGTAAAACCGATTAATTAAAACGCGAAAATCGCGCTTAGGAACGCGAACGACTTCTACTCCTGGAATAGGGAGCTTAAAAGCAAGGCAGTTGGTCTGGATCTATAGGATTACATTACACCAGATCTTGAAATCAGGATACCATGGCCAAAGCGACTAATCATGCCTAAGATTGAGGGCTACCCGAAAGCAGCAACAACACCGGCGCTAACTACGAGATCCTCTTCGACTGTAGCTCACGAACCGATAGACCCGAGACCTCCACGGAGTATAACAAAGATGATAACTATTAAAAAAAACGCTTACAATATAGATTTAAATAACTATAACGCTAAAATACGCGAATTTATAGATTTAATTAAATCAATCAACTAATTAAAGAATTAAATACTTTAAATAATGTTTTAAAACTATAAAAACACTTTACTTAAACTAATAAATATATTAAATGTTTAATATAAAAAGTTATATATTATTAAAGTATATCTTAAAAGTAGCTTTATATATTAAACATAGTTAAATTATAGATTTTTTATTAATAATAATATTAAAAGATCGTTAAAAAACCTAGGAATCTAAGTAATAAAATAAAAAAAAAAGCTAGTAATTATAATAAAACATAAAGCTTTCGATTTTATAAAATCTTATAATATTATTACAAACCTAGAAAAAGCTCTAGGAACTATTAAGAATAAGTCATAGCATTTAAGTAAACTAATAAGCTAAAGATTAAGCAAAGGACTTTAAACTATATAAAGGTTGTAGTAAACCTTAAGGACGAAGCAAGCATACGAATATTTGTTTAAAGCAAGCCAACTAAGAAGGAACCACACAAAGGAAGCTTTTACGCCTATGGGGATACCGAAGAGATCGGCGAGTCTATCGAAGTTAAAGATCTAGACAGCCGGCCTAGGGCAGTAAGAAGAGGCGGAGCACGTGCTTTTTAAGGAAAAAGACTACAAGAATAAACACAAGGTTCTACACGTAAAAGACCTCGTGTAGATATAAATACAAGCGATACAGAGTGCAAGTTTTATACCTAGACCTATTTATTAGAAAAGTGTTAGTATGTTTTTCTAGAATATGTTTTTAAAGAGTTTATATTAAACCGGACTGTTTAAGGGATAGCTTAGAGACTTTTAAATCTAAACCTAGAGCTAGTTAACAAAATTAAACGAATCTAAAAGAAAAAAGCAAAGCAGGATAAGTTAAAGATTAAAACAAATTAACTTTTAAAGAGACTTGCTTAAACAGCTTTTATAGCAGGCAATAAAACAAAAATAACTTATAAACTAAAAAACTTAGCTATTTTTAATTTAAGAACAACTATATATATATTTAACAAGATTAATAGGTTTTTAAATTTTAAAAGAGTTAATCTTTATAATGTAAAATATATAAAAAATAAAGTTATTTTTATTAAAAGATTTAAAAAAATTAACATTTAAGTTTAAAAATTAAAAAAATTAAAGGTTTATTAACTTTATAATATAGCTTTTTGTTTAAATATAACTACTAGCCTAGTACTTTTATGTATATTTAATAAGTTAAAGTATTAATAAAATAACAAGCTATTTATTAATTTTTTTTAACAAAAAAATAATTTAATACTTTATTGGTTATAAAACTAGCTTAATTAATTTATAATAAAATATCTTTTTTTATTATTTAAAAAGACTACTTTTTATACTAAGCGTAACAAGCTTAATTTATACACCAGGAAACTATTTTTAAAAAAAGACTTATTTTAATAATACTTTAAAATAAAACACCTAGGACTTAAAATATTATAATATTATAAGTAAAAAAATCGTTAAATTAAGTATAATAATATATTAACCTTAAGAATAATAAGTAATAAACTAAACTAAAGCTTATAAAAAAAATAAAAAGTATATAAAGTATATCTAAAAATAATAAGCTTATATAAACTAGATTTAATAACTTAAAACAGCTTATAACTAATTATAACAACTATTTTTTTTTTAATTTTAAATTAATTTTAATTTATAAAGTATAATATAATAAAATAACTAATTAAATAATATAAAAAATTAAAATAAATATTATATTTTAATTAAATATAATATTATTAAGTATAATATATACCTTAATATTTAGCTAGCGATATAATTATTAGGTAATATTATTTATTTTTGTATTAATTACACGTTAGTTTTTAAGTATAAAAAAATAGCTTTTCCTCGCTTTTTTTTTTTTTTTTTTTTTTTTCTCGGGTTTCTTGCTTTTAGTTTTCTTCGCTTATATCCGTTTATTCCGCTAGTTTTTTAACTCGTTTTATATTTATACTTATTTTTATTCGTTTTTGTTACACCTGACACACTAACAGAAGGCAAGGCTGCTGCAATATGTGCTATATTGTGCGAAAAATCTAAGTATGAAGAAGGAAAGGAATCTACAAGGCTGCGCGGGGCGCGGCAACAATAATAATAGCTAAGTGTGGTGTGTGTGTGGTGGGGCAGGTGGGGCCAGGTCAGGTGACCAGTGGTCAGGTGACTGGCAGTCATGTGATGTGGGTCGTACGGATGGATGACTAATGTGGGGTCTGCACCAGTCCCACTAGGCACCCAACCGTAACTGTTTTATTTTCTCTGCGTTTACTGCCACTTTTTTTTTTCTGCACTATTATTACCATGTTTTCTTGCTGTTGTTAAAATAAACGTGCTTATAATCGCAAGTATAAACGCTGTAATAATAAAATGCTGTTTATTATACGTAGTACGCTTATGTACTAAGGCTATTTTAGCTATGTTTAAGTGTTATTTTAATTAAAAAAAGGCTTTTTTTTAAAAATAGCTTATAAATTATTAAACCCTAGTTTATTATTTTATACTAGTTATATAAAAAACTATAATACTTATAATTTTATAAATATTTTTATATTTATTTTATATTATTTTTTAGTTTAATTTTATTAGTTGTTTATTATAGTTTAATTTAATATTACTTGTTTAAAAAAACTTTTTTAATAGTTATTTTAAATATTTAACCTTAGTTTAATTAATTTAAATAACTAGTATAATTTAGTTAAAAAAAATAAAAATAACGTTATTATTTTTAATATATTAGTAAAGTTTTAAGTTAAAATTATTAATGTTTAGTTTTATTTTTTAATAAAGTTTACGCGTTTTTTAACTATTTATTATACTTAGTAAAATTTAACCGCTTTAAAAAAAAACAATTAAATAAACTTTTTTATTTTATTTTATTTTTATTTTTATTTTAATATATTAATAATTAAAAATATTATATTATTTATATTATTATTATAATA
>MU384000.1:7577-92406 GCA_022495065.1 Xylaria telfairii | reverse complement strand
TTATTGGCTTGTTTAATTAAGGTTTTATAAGTTAGATTTACGATTATGGGGGTGGCCCGTAGCCCCAGGGCCCGTGACCCCCCTGGTTAGCTTACCACAGTTATTCTGGCTGGACACATTGCTTCAAAACATACACAACCATTCCCAGGTTCTCCGCTCTTAGCCGGACTGTATTGGATCTCTTGTCGAGAGATGATGTGGACGGTTTGCGTCGCATGTTTCAAGAGAGAGCCATCAGTCCTTCAGACCACCTTTTTGAGTTTGGAGGAGAGATAACACTTCTTTCAGTAAGTAGAACTAGCTACCATGGTCTTTGAATTGATACAGAGTTGGGACGCTAATAGGATGAAAATAGTGCGCGTTGAAAGACCGGGCGTGGAAAACCAGTAGCTATCTATTAAAATGTGGATCAGAACAACAGACTAACTTGCTAGCTCAACCTGTTTATATGAACGATGGACGTGAGCGTGTCGAAGAGCTTAGAGACCTCCTCCAGAATGACGATTTATGGGATGATGTTCGATTGTTCATGTTCTCAACCACGATATGGAGTGGTGAGGAAATGTCTAGCCTAAGAAGAACGCTCTGCCCCGATGGTGAATACTTCTCTAGTGACTTCCGCCACCGCCGGCATGAATTGGCATGCCAGGGCACTTACATCCACAGCTACCAATGTCAGAATTGGTTTCGCCTCTTATTATCTCGGTCTAGGCGTTTAAAATCTGGTGACGTCGATTTTAACTGGTCGAACCACGTTGGCTTAGGGATTCTACACGGAATTGCCGGTGCTGTTGCGCGCACTGCTGGGACCGCCGAACAAGGCTGGTGCGCCGTGGCTAGTGAAGTATTACAAATTGTCGAAAGACACGACGAGTTAAGCCGCGTGCACTACCCGGATCGACCTGAATCCAAAATAACCTATCGCAGCCCCTTTCAAAATTTATTGATGAATTCATGCATTTGGATGTACTCTGCCCCTGGGAAGGAATTCAAGATACAGACTGCACTTAATGTATGCGACAAAAACATGAAAGTGTGGCTAAAGCTTGTTCAGCAGGCTGGGTTTGATTTGAAAGAATATGGAACACAGGAAAAGCGACAGCTTGCCTCTGGGAAAGGAGGAGACCCTCAAGAGCACACCGTGTATGGTCGAGATAGGGCAAGTGGCGGGGGTGTTATATACGGTTGGACGATGAAAATAAGGCTCATTGCCTTCACATATGGAAGTGAAGTGGACGACTGGAAGCTCTGGTGGTCTGAGCCAACGGACGAGCTGGTCGGTGATTTCTGGAGATACATTGACCCAGAGCCTCTATGTATTCCTGGATCCTGGGTAGAATGATTAGGTGGTAGCTCATGGATGGATGTTTTTGTGTGTGCTTAGAACTGTTATAGCCCAGGAGACTGTAATAGAATAAGGCAGCTTGCTTGCATATTATGAGGAATGATAAAGGAGGTATACCCCACTAGGTACCTGTAGTAGGCAGTAGTACTCCGTACCTACCTAAGTACCTTACGTAGCTTAGCGGTGGTCGAACAACATTCCTCCCTTTCCGCCCTGACCTATCCGCCCCTTTTTTGTCGCTATTGTGCAAAACTATAGGTCAGAGCACGATGAGCTTCCTAGGATACCATTTACGCCCGTAGTAGTGCACAGGAGTGTATGAAGGGAAATCGGTGCCGAGCATAGTTGGCCCTGGCCCTCCGCTGTAAACATCGCCATTCCAGGACGAGGGAAGGACTACATTCCAGCCGGGAGCGGCTCAGCCAACCGTCGAAGCGCGGACCGGGGCTGGCTGCTACAGAGTAACTTACCAGCCTTTCCATTTAGGGGCGCAATTAAAAGGACCCGCAATGGTTACAGAGCCGGACAACTTCGTTTCGAAGTGGGTGTACTTACTTACATATAGGCGCACACTTGTCATTCCAGCACTCTGGTCCGCCCACTATCCCCCCAACCAGTCTTCAAGTCTTTCCTGTGGCAAGCTTCTGGATATTAGTTTCGGCAACTCTCGAAGAAGAACATGAGGCGGATATCCTCTGTCGCACAACCCCCACCTTTCCTATGATTCTGTTTCAAGGCATAGTAGAGGCATTCTCATGCTGTGTTCGTCTACCAGCCATCAACCAACCAACATCGAGAATGCCATGTATACCATCCACCCTTACTGTTATTCTCTTTCCGTTTGGTATATTTATCATAGGTAGCATCTAAAGGTATATAAGTGCAAGTGTTGTAGCTCCATCCAGGTTCATCATTGGTAATAATATCTTTCATGCATCTTAATACAGCACCTCTCTTCCCGTTATTCCTTTAAAACTATCTACGATGGTCCTCAGACCCAGCGTTGGCGCTCTCATAGCGGCCCTGGCAGGGCTCGCCTCAGCGTCGCCCGTGCAGCCCATTACTAAAACCTTTTCTGTTTCCCAGGTCGCCAATCCCAACTTCCAGCCTCATGGGCCTGCACAGCGAGCCAGAGCACTAGTCAAATACGGAGCTCCTATATCGGATAACCTCGCTCGTGCGGTGGCTAACCTAGGCGCCGAGCGCCTCACCACACGAGAGCAAGGTACTTCTGAGGCGTCGCCTCTGTCTTGGGACCGCGAATACATCACCACCGTGGGGATCGGCACCCCGCCTCAACTGTTCAGCTTGTCCATTGACTCCGGTTCTTCCGATTTATGGGTTTTCGGTACCGAGATACCGTTTGAGCAATCGACTGGCCAGGAAAAGTATAACGTGACAAATAGCGAGACTGCAAAACTGGAAGATGGGGCGAGTTGGAAGATCACGTATGGCGACCAAAGCTACAGCAGTGGCATCGTGTACCGCGACACAGTTACCATTGGGACAGTTACCGTCAAGGACCAGGCCGTTGAGGTTGCTAGCAACGTGTCTAGACAGTTCACGAGAGACGGTTTTACCGACGGTCTCCTCGGTCTCGCGTTTAGCACCATCAACGCGGTGAAGCCAAAGCAGGAGAATACTTGGTTTGATAATGCAATCAAGACCCTAGACGCTCCAGTGTGGACAGCCGATCTTAAATACAGAAATCGTACGTCTATTATTATCCTACAGCTGAATACTATTTAGTTGTGACTGACGTATAAATCAGCTGGCACTTATGACTTCGGTTTCATTAATCAAACGAAGCATACGGGTAACATCTCATATGTCGACGTCGATTCTGGCACCGGCTTATGGACAGTAAATACAACTGGCTACCGTGTCGGTAACGGGACTTTCCACAACGTTTCGTTCAAGGCCATTGCTGATACGGGCACGTCTCTTACCCTGCTACCGGAGGATGTGGTCAACGATTACTACAGCACCGTAACAAACGCCACTTATGACGATGGATGGGACGGCTGGACATTCCCGTGTACCACCCAACCGCCAAAATTCGTTCTTGGTGTCGGGCACGCCAGGATCGCAATCCCTTCAAAGTACATCAGCTACTCGGCGGATGTGAATAACCATACGTGCTTTGGCGGAATCCAGTCTGATGGGAAGATCGGCTTTTCCATCCTTGGCGATGTATTTCTCAAGTCTGCTTTTGTCGTCTTCGACGCTACGCCTGCAAGGCCCCGGTTAGGTTTGGCCAGGAAAACGTTGACTTTTTAAGCAGGTTTAAGTTAAAATGTGGCCGTGCCCCTTTGGTTGCGGCGCGGCTTGTAGACATCTAGATATTAATTACATATATTCGTAGAAGTTTATACGTCTTCTCTTTTCCCCTTTTCTACAGATTCATTATATATATACAAAGACTTCGATATCGCGAAGACATTCATAACTGATGTGACCTTTTGGCACGTGGTGACAATCGAAAAACACTACCCGGGGTGATGAAAAAAGAGACAGGTGCTTAAGAGGTGACAAGTAGGTCTTAGAAGTGTGAAGGTCCAAGAAGTCGATCGGGTCGACTTATGCAAAACTCAACCGCCATTGGTTACAACCCTAGTTACAACTTTGACACTTTTACGCCAATAAAACCTCTCGATCGTCACCCGCATTCTCCCACATAAATGTGTTTGAAAAATAAGGGTGCTGGTCTTCTTCTACTATTTCACGGTACCTTCCAACCCTTCGAAAGCGCTCGTCGGGAGCTTGGATCGGCGTTAGGACTAAACCCCAGTTATAACGTTGTGATGGAGGAAGGCTTCCGCCAAAATCCCTCTTTCGCTGCCGCCATTCAGTGCGGAGTAGTAAACAGTATAAGTCGGTTTCGTCTGCAGCGGTATCGGGACTGTAGAAACCAAATGTAAAACGGCGACTCGTACCTGTCGGATAAAGATCGTGTGCAGTGCGATCGCCAGTAAGAACGCAAGCGGCCAATTTGCCCCTGACGCTCACTAGCTCATTGCTCGGAGCGGTGACTGCATCAAAATGCCCAAGAGTAGCAAAGCCGATCATACTATTCGGCACCGACACCAAAGCTGAGCATGAGTCAATAAGTTTCTGCGCACTACGGGTCTCCGCCCCATTCATTGTTTCACGTGGAAGAATTTTGCCGCTCATGCCAGCCCAAGACCACGAAGGTGCCAACGCTAAATTCTTTTTCGAGTGAAGAACGGTCGAACCTTGTATCCACAAGAGCTCGTGCGCAAAGAAAGGTTCCCATAAGCCAAATATAGCTCTCATGCTAAACTTCTTCTCGAGTACCGAAGCAATCCCTGCTATAGCGACCAATCTATCCGTCGGGTATTTCAATTCCATATTGGTATAGATCTTAATGAAGCCTCCCCAAAGCTGTAGCGCTGTCCAGATAGTCCCCAAATCGTCCGAGATGTTTGTGAGTGATAGTAAGGAGAAATATTTGCCCTTGGGGTTGCTATTATAATGGTGGGGGGCTAAAGGTGTGTGTTCATCGTCGATACCGGGGTAAACCTCGCATGCAATATTGTTTCGGCACTCCCAGTGTATGCCTTTGTCCCCAAAATAGATTGATCTTGGAGATAAGCACCGTTCCTGGAAACACCAGCCTCTTGTGTTAATGTGAAAATAGTCCGGGACGTTGTACCCTCCAAAGCTTGTTTCGCAAAAATCTCGGCCTAGTATGTATCCCCCCTCTATGTTACAACCCAACCAACCCAACGGGTCTCGTTGCTGAAGGAACGGCTGTGACGAATCTTTGGAAGATGCTGCTACGATAGTAAAGACGGAGCCAGCGTAAATATCCTCCATGCGTGGAGCTTCCTGTTGGAAGTCACCATCTGGTCCTTGCATGATACAGATTGCGTCAATCCACAAATATCGAACCGCCAATCTCCGGCAGACCGTAACAGCATCTTGTCCAGCACGGCTAAGAGAATCGAAGGATATGCGTTTCATAAATTCGCCTTCATTCTCCGGTAGAAGCATTAGCTGGTGAACCAAACCCCAGCAGTAACTAAGAGTGGCATATTCAACATCGCCAATAGAATTTCCGAGGACTACTCTGACATCGTTCGTATGATCAAATCCCACATCGAGCAGCCGAGTTGGTATTCGCAGTTCCTTCCTCTTTATGCAGGCCGGATGTTGAGATTTGCAAAAGCCCAACCATTCCTGTATCATTTGGTAAATCTCTTGGGATCCCGTAAAGCGTGAAAGCTGTGCTCTTTGTGCTGCAGTTTGTGGAACTGGGCCTGAGTTAAGACTCGTGTTATGAAAGGTGCCATATCGTTCTAACAGTTGCTTGCCCTCAATGTATGACTCGATATCGAGCGTATAGTAAGTGTTGCTGTATATTTCATTGCTCACTCGTGTGTAAACAAGCGTCTTATCAATGTTGCCGAAACTTAGTGGGTCCTCAAGAGCTCGTGAAATCTCCACCCAGGCCTGGCTCCTCCCCATAGGGGAGATCGTCTTAGATCGGGCCAGGATAATTACACAAAGATGACAGCGCGCTTCGGCACCAAGGGTGATATCCTGCAGTGTATTGTAGTGTTCAACTCTTATCCCAGTATGTCCCGGGATGTTGGGCAAAATTGATCTGAGCTTCCTCCCAAACTCTTCGCACTGCCGACATAACCCATGAGGTATGACCCTCGCGCAATGCTCCACCTGTGAGAAGGCATCTTGGAATGGAGGCATTCAGGCAAAGTGGCTCGATAGGGCTGGGGAAATCTCAGTCTTCGGCTGCAACAAACCTATCGTAGGACTCGGTGCGTGTTCTGGAAAGCAGATGGACACTTTTTTCCTTTTTAGAGAAAAGGGAGAGATGTGGTGGCCTCAGGCGACACGTGACATCTGTGGAACCAACTGCTCTTATTTGCCTACAGGGATTTTATTCGTTCAACCACCGTTAATAAAGTTATACCAGGGTTACATTGCAAATAAGAAAGTAGGCAAGTACTTAGGAATTACAGTAAGCAATGTGGGCAGGAATCTGGTCAACGTCATTTTCGACTGACAATACGGGAAACAGTGGATGACGCCACACCGGGATGGGAAATATGGGGGTGGCTGTGCGGACCCCTTCCTGCACGAGTACCTAACAGAAGAAAAACTAGATCAAGGGCTAGAATACAGATCAGAGCTAGGTATAATTATATATCAAAAGTGAAGGATTAACAACTAGAAAAAGGGCCTAATAATAGCTAGGTTAATAAAGACCAGTCAAAGAATGATAGCCTGCAATATTTTTCAGCCACTGCACAGGTAGAATAACTGCCTACCAAATCAGAATCTTGCTATCGAATTTCTTATTTCTAAAGTAGTATAACAAGGTAGATATTATCAAATTCAGTGCCCCCCAACTGTTTCGCCTTGTCCTTTGCCAGCCCAAGTGTTCCACGAGAACCTCTCTTCCTCTAACATCAGCTGCACAGGCACTCTACGGCCACAACCTTCACGATCCTATCCTCTATCGTCTGGTACCGCCTCGTCACCCGCGATTGCGTTTGTATATATCAGTTTCGACTCCTCCTGGGCCCTAACGAGGCCGATTCTTCCACTTTTGGTTCTTTCAAGTCTCACGAGAACATCCTCCCCTTTCCCCCTTGCTTCTTTTGCAAACGCGGAATCATCTACATTATCGCCTCTCTCGAGCATCTCATTCAACTCAGGCCCAAGGAGCTGGGAAATAGTATGCCAGGTATTTCCCTGTCGTGAGTAGCGTGTTAGTTTCACATATGTGAATGCCGTCAGGGCCACGCATATCAAGTGAAAGAAGACAAAAGTTGCGACAGAAATCAGCCCCCTGCATCCTTTTTCCCCGGCTGTCTGGACCGTCTTAGTGAACGCGATCTGGACCTGTTCTGCCCCAGTGAAGCTCTTGAGGAACTCGTTGTAGAAAGTATTCGCGACAGATGTGGTATAGGCTTGTATGGCGTCAGCAGCTCTTCTGGTTTCATTAATCGTGTCTTGTATGATTGAGGCTAGCTCGGGATGTTGTATGTCCCCAACAAAGTCGCAGAGGGTACATGCTTGAAAGGTGAAGCTTGGGGTTCCGGAGAATGTCAAATGCGAATAAATCCCGTCTTCGTAGTCGCTAGCTGCTCGTTCTGCCAATGTCCGGTTAGAATCTAAGCTGACAGTTAGATCATCGCCAGACGCCTCCAGAGGGGAGAGCCTTTGTGGTTCTTGAATATTCCTGATTGTGAGAAGACCCCGATCTGCGAGAGTGCTGTTCTTCTCGCTGACGCCAAGATACTTGCGAACCTTGCTTGAGTCACCAATGCCTGTTGCGGACCAGTTTCCTAACGGCTCTACTAAGTTCCCTGTAGCAACCATGTTAATAAACGTAAATTCGGTGTCAAAGTTAAGAAACTCACCTGTAGCAACCATGTCAACAGACTTCAATTCGGCGTGAAATGTTGAGAAGCACAGCGTTACATTAATAAAGCGATCCTGCTTTATCTCGTAGCTTTTCCATTCTCCAAAGTTAGTTACAGGACTGGCCTCCAATGTCCGAGGACTATGCGATGAATTCCAGTCACTTGTATACATGTTTGTCGCAAACAGCAGATATACCAGCGAGTGATTGGACCACGGTTGACTATCCGAGTCCCATTCCAAGCTCATACCTCGAGGCCAATAGCCATCTACGGCGCCAATAAGGCATAGTGAACTACTCCAGCCGGGGTGTGATTCATAGCTACCAGGCAGATTGCATTGGAAACGTGAATTTAAACACCCTTTCAAGTCACATAAGCTCGTGACAGAATGGGCTTTCTGAAGACTTTCCCCATAATGAAGGGTCCCGTTTATCCGACCAAAATCGTATGTCGTGGGGTTAAGATTTGTTCCCTGCTGATCCCCATGATAGGTTGATTGCATGTTTGGGCGCATGCAAGCAACGTTAGAGGACAGAGTGGCCGCATTTCCACTATAGGAGTGGATAGCTGTTCTCATGTTGGCTTCTCGCAGAGGTATGAATGCTCTCTTTAGAGGTCCAGCATTGCTGAAGCCTAATGAATCGGGATCAGAGGTACGGTTAGATGAAAGTTCGCCGAAGACAGCATTTGTGGGGGGCAGCTGGGAAACATCGATGCTGTATAAGCCATCCACGTGTTGGGCGATATAATCATTGACCGGAAAGGACGCTCTATCTGCCGCTATTTCGGATTCGTGCAGGTCGGAAAAAAGAATAGTTGAGGTAAATTGAAGGAACAATGTGCTGACCACTAGTGCAAATACCAGTGCCGTTTCTATGCAGAGCATGCGCGAAAGCTGTTTGGGCTTGAAAATCAACTGTGCCAGCTTAAGTGGACCGTCGTTGACAGTCCTTAGGATGGAGAATTGAGGCGCCTCTAACTTTGGAACGTATTGCCTCTCGAGAAAGAGTGCGGAGAGCATTGCAGTACATACTGTGGCCTGGGTTGCCGCTGCGGTGCGAATGAGGATGGCTGCGAGCGTTGTAGCTTGTGTGATCCATCCCCCAATTATAATGGCACGCCACGAGGGAGATGCATCGATTGCCCCAGGGGAAGATCCTTTTCCAGCCCATAGAAAGATGATGAAGCCTAGGCTAGCCAGAGAAGCCAAAGCTCCGAGTGCAAGGACAAGTAAACCATAGGTTCCGATAGATTCCTTTATGGCCAACCTCATCTCAGACTGTGTGGGTATAGAGCTTTGAGAGGGCAGCAAAGTTGATGTGCCGTAGGTTGACTGCAACTCCAAATGAGACTCGATGCCAGCGTGGTTCGTGGGTGTGATTACGGAGTCTTGACTTTGAGTATCTGCATCTCGAATAGCATGCGTTCCACCTGGTGGTTCGCCACGGGGCCCGAACTCCTCATTATCGGCTTGCGGGGCACCAGAATCTTGGACAAGAGGGAAATGCCGAGATAACGGGGAGATGTTCGATTCTTGAATAGCTATTTGATCGGGGCTTTGGTGGCCAGGTAGGGCAGGGTAAGGAGTATATGAAGCCATATCTACGTTTGGCTGCATCTTGAGCTAGTTATTTGGTGAGCAATAGCTTGGCAGGACGTGATATGAAGATCAATCCTGCCTAAATGTCCAATGGAGCTTGAAAGAGTATACTCTTGTAGTGATGGTGAAATTGTCGACGGCTCGGGCCTTGATGAAAAAGGGCGAGACCTAGTGAGAGGCTCACGATTCCCGAACAGTAATGAAATCGAGTGAGACCATGCTCCTAAGCGTGATGGTGGATAAGATGGCTTTCATATGACAAAAGGGAATAAAGCTAGGTCTTATAATTCGAGTTTGTTTACGTGGAAACTGGTTCCCTAGCACGTCCCAATGATGGAATATCACCCGATATCTCGAGAATCCATCCCCCTATTGGGGGCGACATCTTTACTGAACACCAAAAGTTCGATGGTCTTGTATCCCATAGATGCCTGTCACCGTCAATTGATCACATCAATTCGCTGTTCGAATACCAGCCGTCGCAGAATCCGCAATTCATAGCCAGTCTCCTCTTCCAAGGACACCTTCTTCTTCTGGCATTAACATGACGTCTTATGCGTGATATAAGTAAGACAAGATGATATAAAAAAACCAAGTGCATCCAATAATGTAGCGTGATTCTTCCTTCCCCTAAAGCTGAGGACATGGGCATTCGAGTCCCTAATCCCACGGTATAGGGATTGCATATTTAGAAACACTGTCTACCTATAGACGTATGATTTATTTAGCCTCGGGTCGCATGTAGCATACGGTAGGTTGGTATTCTTAGATTCAACCCGTAGCGTTGGGGGCTACGGGGAAGCTGGAGTTTAGTCTGCTGACGGGTTACATCGAAGTTCAGATAGGACTCCATCTCTTAGAGACAGAGCCAATCAACGCTCTTCTATCGCCAATCAAGCCCGATCTGCTTTAAATATGTTCCTTACCTAACCTAAGTAGGTTAACCTAGGTCTTGAGCAACAATATTCATATATGGCTGAAATCCAACGTTCAAGAGTGCGGGGACTTCTTGCCTCAAAACTGGGGCAATCGGATCCGTCGATATGGTCAAGCAAATCATTACCCCTAGTTGTGGTCTCTAATTAATATGGGTACTGTGGGCCCCACACGTGACCATAGTGTTACAGTAGATACCATGAGTACAGACTAGCTAAGCAGATTAGCTCTCCAATCCCAATACAACCCAATTCCACTCAACAAGGGAACAGTACGTAGATAAGAAACCGAAGCCAAAGGCAAGTTCTCCCAAATCCAGCTAGGTTAGTAGCGTACTGACAAAGTGGAGCTATTTTCGACGTTAGGTTAATGATCCTTTCCGCTTCTTAGAATTGGGCCCCCATTGACGTTGTAAGCAATGACCAGAGTTTCTTTAATCGACACCAAAGCCCGTTCCTTGTCACTTTCCCTACTGAAGGTCAGTAAACAGGAAAGGGGCTTCGAGACCCGATACAAGTCATATTGTGTATGATGGCGAGTGTCAACGAAAACCACCACGGTAATTATGATCCCCGTAGTTACGAACAAATCTTCGCAACAAGACTATATCGTCGCTACAAACGGCAATCAGAATACAAAGAACAACTTTATTGAGAGTACTAAAAGAGGAGCACAGCATAGCGTAGTTATTGAGGGCGAGTGAATATATGGAGTATTATGGTATGTTTTGTTAATCGCAGACACCAATGGTTCTTTATTAAATTGACAAACGCTCCCGGCTTCTGTCTTGTAGCTATCGCCCTGTCTGGGTCATAGCTCTCGTCCTACACTAGAGGTTTGTCATCTTGTGGTGTTAGATGCGACCAGGCTGAATAAGCTTGTTATTTTCTGTACTCGTTGCGAGAGTTTTAAAGGCGTTTTTTATGTTGCTAGATGATTTGAGGTCCATGGGTATTTCTTTTGGTATAGAGAATTCTCCCTCTATAGCCAGCAGTCCCTCATAGTAGATTAGGCTGCCGACCAACCCGCTATAGCAGAGAAGTGCGGAAACTTTAGAATGTCAGAGTTTAGATGAGCCCCTGAAATCTCCGCGAGATCTCCCCTCCCATACCATCCTCAAAATCTCGCTCGCTAAAGCCGTAAGGATGAGCAAGGACGTTATCAGGCATCTGCTGATGCCCCTGACCAAATGCATCGAATAGAGATAGGAGATCGGTTCCGATCTGAGATATGTCTGGTATCGACCCAGTGATGTCGAGGGTTGGTATTATTCCCTCTTCCATTTCCATGCTTCCAAAATGACCCGCGTTGGCCCAAACAGCGGGCTGTGTGCGTTCGGTCATCTCGGTATTACTGGCGCTGTGCCGGGAGGGTAAATCGTCAGAGGGAATAGGGCTGTACTCTGCCGACAGGTGGGAATCTTGGCTTTCTTCCGCCCGTCGTAGGTCGAGACGCTTTAGACGCGGCGGAAGACCACGAATGCTTTCCCACAATCTCTTGCTGGCTAAGCTACGGTGCGAGAGGCCTCTAACAAGTTCAACAGCATCGAGGAAGCTCTTTCGGCAGGGTTCCGCGAATGTTTCCGGCGCATGGCATACAGCGAGAAAGATGATAGCCAAGGAGCTTATTAGGAAATAGTTGAACGCATTCTGTTGGCGTGAGTAAATTTCCGTTGACGCACTGAGGTGCATGAGAACCAAGATGCTATCTTCAGCAATGTCGACGACCAGTCGGGCTTTTTCCAGGTTATTAATAATACTAGCCGGACTCAGGAGGTAGTGTCGATGAATAAGGCATCTTGTATGGTTTCCACGTAGGTAAAGCAGGGCGCGCAGCCTGTGTAGGACAGACGGCTGAGAGCGTGGTGCGAGTCCAAGGCGAGGATGCCGCAACCGAAGATTGGGGGGGATCAACTCTAACCACTCTTGTGCCCTAGAATCGAGATCAGCAACAGTGTCTTCGGGTATCTGCTGTGTGCACGATTTAAATGGTGGGATTGCATCCCAGAGTTTAGAGCACAGCCTGCCGTATCCTACCATGCACCGAAGGTAGGGAAACTGCTTGTCCTAGAATGATGGTTAGAAAATCAATGCTTGGGCTGCTCTTTTGTCAAGTAGGAGTCTGATTTACCGGTTCTGGTAGCTCGGGGTCAATATCCCGGTCAACGAGAGCAAATGACAGGCTTGTTCCAAAGCTCCAGCGGCGGTCAAGAACGTAGACACACCAGAAGATTCTCGTGGCAAGATGGCGAGCCTCGGCGTCCTTAAAATTATCATACAAGCTCTCCTTTCGGTGCAAGCCCATCTCAAGAGCTTCTCGCGCCGCAACGCCGATCATCCTCCAGGACAGCAGCTCTTCGCCGCAATGAAAGTAGTAAATACTCTGAAGCGATCAGCGAACATTCTCAAAGGATCGCGGTGGCATTGATGCAGGGCAAGAGAGTAGCTACCAGCATTATCAGAAGTTGAATCTTCTTCAAGTCAACATCTGGATTCGAGATCATCGAGATGCTATGTTCAACAAGCTCAACTAACGCGTTGCTAAGCTCGGTCTTGCCATGTGACTCGATAACAATCCCCGTTGATAGGGCGACTTTGACGAGATCTACATCTCTTGTGGCTATATTCATGTCTAATTTCCCAAATTTTATGTAGTCTAGAATTTGTTGTGCCTGGGAAGCCTGTTCCTCAATGTCCATGAAAGGGTAAACGGATTCGACCTCCTCCCGCCACACGGTGAGAAGCCTTGATACTTCAGCAGGTGTGCAGCTACGCCAAAAGTCCTGAAGCGTGGTTATCTCTTTGGGTGGGTTAGTTGGTGACTGAGGACCACTGGGGGTGAAAGAGTCGAATTTGGGGATGCCCATGCGTGTCAGAGAGCGCTCTCCTATGATGAAACTAAAGGCAGGCCTTGTCGGCCCAATAAACTGTGGTTGTTTTGGGACGCTCTCTCTTAGGGAACTGGGCGGGGAGCGCACGAGTGTGGCGCCCAGGGAAGAGGGAGAAGCCGGACGGGCGCTCTGCGATAGCGGCCTAGTCTCTCTTAGAAGGTTAACGATCCCAGCCAAGTCCATGACTTGTTGGCGTAACTGGGCCACATCCTCGTTCAAGGTTTGAACCTGCTGACTTGCCGTATAATATCTGTCAGCGTGAACATGTCTGCAATTAGTGCACTGGGAGATCACCTCTCGATCCTTGTTTTGCTTGACTGGGATGGACGCCGAGAATACACGCAAGTTAGCCCACCGTCAATGCATCGTTTGCAACCGACATCACTGGTCGAATTACACTTCAGCTTCCGCTTCTTGCACTCCTCGCTACGACACCTGTGAGAAATCTCCTGTACGAATCGGGTGAATAGGCATGGTTGCTTACCACGCGACGGATGTGTATTTGCCACGCTTTGTCTGTCTAGGCCTATCCTCGTCTAGGGCAGGGGCAGGTCGCATTCGGGACCGGGGAGTCGCTGCGCCACTAGCCGGAAAGCAGTTATTCATGGCTTTCTGGTGGCAGCGGAATTTAAAGTCAGAAGTGAACGAGTTTTCCGATGTGACTTAAGAATATAAGTGTTGATAGAAGGGGGTCGAGAATAGCTAGTGGATTGAGATCCATTAAGATAGTCGCGGGCGTGCTACCAGGCCCCCTGCCGTATAACCCCTCCCCATCTCGGCATCTCGGAATTTATTTCCACTTTCCGAAAAGAACATCAAAGTTCCGATTTTCCGGCTCTTGATTCATAGACAGAGCTGTAGATCACACGTGGAAATTCATTTGCAGGCATTATATCGCGGGATATGAACCAAGTAGGGCTGCCTAGCAACCCCAGAAGGCTGTAGGAAGATGTTGCTCCTTTAACTAAGCTCTGGGGCTTGGGACACCCGATATCATCTAAATGACCATGTGCGCGGCAAGTTGCCGATTAGAACAGTCTATGCAGTTCAGGTTGGATCAGGTCAGATCTTACGATCTAATCTGATTTCACCCGGCCCTCTGAGACAGTCCACTACCGGAATCGGCGTAGTCGGCAATTTACTCGAGGCTATTCAGACATAAAGACTGTAGTTCGCCCACCCTGTACAAGGGGATCTAGAGATCTTGCATGCTCCCCTTAGCTGCATTGAAGATTATTATGTAATATGAATATCTTTCCAATCCCTTGAACACAAGCCCTTATAACGAACACTCTCGCAGCCATGACGATCGCGAATCTTCTCCCATCTCTGGATTATCAACTTCTAAGTAACACGAGGGGATCCCTCTTTGCAGTCATCATCGTTACCCTGGTCGTCTATGTTTTCGTCAATGAGATCATTCGTCGCAATGCGCGGATTCCCAACATGAATGGACCTTTCAGTTTCCCACTTATCGGGAACCTCTGGGACATCCGTATAAACGCTGCTGAGAAGTACCGCAAGTGGGCAAAGAAGTTTGGCGCCGTATACCAGATCCAGCTAGGGAATGTAACTGTCGTTGTCATTAACTCCGCCGCCGCTGCTAGAGCCATCTTCGGCCGGAACGCTCAGGCTCTCAGCTCAAGGCCGGAATTCTACACGTTTCACAGGGTAAACCCTTTTCTCCCTACGGCGAGCTGTCCACATCATTGATCACCCTTTCAGGTTCTTTCTGACACCGCTGGAACTACCATTGGCACATCTCCCTATAGTGACTCACTAAAGCGGAGACGCAAAGGCGCTGCCTCGGCCCTCAATCGACCATCTGTGCAAACGTATATTCCTCATCTTCATATCGAGACCTTTGACTTTATCAAAGAACTCCATACCTACGGGGAAGCTGGCAACACCCCTGTCGACCCGATGCCAATGATTCAACGCCTCTCACTATCGCTTGCCCTTACGTTAAACTGGGGTATCCGCCTGAAAAGCCAGAAGGATAACCTCTTCGATGAGATTACGCATGTCGAAGAGGAAATTAGTCGCTTCCGATCCACTACCGGGAATCTCCAAGATTATATCCCTATCCTCCGACTGAACCCCTTTAATTTTCATTCAGCTAAAGCTCGGGAAATGCGCAACCGGCGTGATACCTACTTGTCGGCCCTCAACAAAGGCCTTAATGAGCGCATTGAAAACGGAAAATACAACCCCTGTATCCAAGCAAATGTCATTATGGACAAGGAGACCAAATTGAACCAGGCTGAGCTTACATCTATTAGCTTGACCATGCTATCCGGCGGCCTCGATACCATTACGACTCAAGTCGCCTGGTTCATTGCTTACTTGGCCCAGCATCCAGAGATCCAGGACCAGGCTGTGTCGGAAATTCGCAAACTATATGGTGCAAATGAACCTATGTGCGACGCAGAGGATGATCAGAAATGTGAATACGTCTCTGCTTTAGTACGTGAGTCCTTGAGATATTTCACCGTTCTGAGGCTGGCTTTACCGCGTGCCTCCGTCCAAGATATCATTTATGAGGGAGTCACCATCCCGAAAGGTACCATTGTGTTTTTGAACGCATGGGCCTGCAACATGGGTAAGTGAGGAACAATGTATTAACCCCCTGGCTGCAGTTATGCTTATTAACATCTTGGGAAGACAACGATGTCTGGGCAGACCCTGCAGTTTTCCGCCCCGAACGATGGATTGAACAGCCTGACGCCCCGTTGTTCACATATGGTGTTGGTTATCGTATGTGTGCGGGGTCACTTCTGGCGAACCGAGAACTGTATCTATTATACATGAGGCTCCTAAACAGCTTCCGGATCGAAAAGCACGATGCTGTCGATTGTGATCCAATCAGAGGGAACGCGGATCCCAGAAGCCTAGTGGCATTGCCGAAGCGCTACAAGGCTAAGTTTGTCCCGCGAGATCCTAAGTCCTTGTCTGAGTCTTTTGCTAAGGGCGAAGTGGTTTGAGGTTATTACGGTTTGGAAGCTTAAAAAGTTAGATCGTAGATACGATAATATTCAGGAAGTTTTTAATTCATTCTTACTTAGTTAGCGCAGACTTTACTCGCCCCAGGAGGCGACTTCTGTTATCCTAATACACCCTGGACAATTTATACGTAACTAAGTCACGTACTGTTATAGTTGTAAGAGTATGGTCTTTTTTTTCCCTTTTCTTTTCTTTTTTTTTTTCGTACAGGAATATTGACTTCGACGTTCAGAGAAATTACTAGATTAAAGGAAGAGCGAAAGTCATTAATTTATAGTTAGTCAAGGCTTTAAATAATGTTTATGACAACACGTCAATTGCATAGTATTGACAGGTATAGGTGTTGATTAGATGTCGAATCCTTCGTTCGTATACATATTTACTTATCTATACAATCTACTCCTGGGCCAGAGGAGCTAAAATCTGCCCTGAGCAATCTCCAAACCCGACTATGTTGTTTTCGTCATTTACGGCCCATCCCTGAATTATTACTGTATCACCATCTGCCAGGAATAGGCGTTCCTCCCCATTCTCTAACTGGAGTGGTACCTTCCCACCCTGTGTTTGTTCTAAGATGCTACCTTGTGTGCCAGCTTCAGTGCCGGATATAGTTCCTGATCCCAGGAGGTCACCAGTCCTCAGATTGCATCCGGAGACGGTGTGATGGGCAATAATCTGTGGCCAGGACCAAAGGAGGTTCTTCGAGGAGGTGCGAGTCACAACCCTTTGGTTCCCTTTGGCAGCTGAACGGTATGGTAAGTTTAAGACTCCAATTAGAACGCGATCACTTACTGCGGATGGCCACCTCCAATTGAAGATCCAGCACATTATCCTTTCTCCTTTCACGAAGATAGGGCTGCAATTCTACCTCGTTTGGCAGGCCTTCCGTCCTGAAAGGCTCTACTGCATCCGCAAGAATAACCCATGGGCTGATAGAGGTGCCGAAATTCTTCGCGTTGAAGGGGCCTAATGGAACGTACTCCCATTGCTGGATATCTCGGGCACTCCAGTCGTTGATGAGGACGTAACCAAATATGCACTCCTCGGCATCATGAACCGAAATTGGGGCTCCAAGACGATTTCCCTGACACACAAAGGCACCTAGTTCAAGTTCAATATCCAGCCTTTCGCAGGGCCGGAAGACGGGAGCCTTAGCCCCTGGCGCAGGCAGGACCTGACCCCAAGGTCGACGAATCGGCGTGCCCGAGACTACGACCGAACTGGCGCGGCTATGATATGCCACGGGGACGTGATTATAGTTTGGTTGTAATGCATTGGCAGCACCGCGGATAATGGTGCCTACAGTTTGAGCGTGGTTCCGGCCGGCGTAGAAGTCCGTATAGTCCCCGATGGAGAGGGGGAGATGTGTGTCAACATCTGATAAAGGTATCAGAGCAGCATTCTTCAGCGTGTCGTTGTCTTTCAATGCCTCAGGGTACGGAGTGTCGTCCCGGAAAACGTCGCGAACGAAATCCCGAACAGCTCTATGCGCGGGTCTGCCTAGAGCGGCAAACGAATTCAACGTTCGTTCAGAGAACACTCCTAGTTTCTCGCTGGGGAAATTTCTCAGCTTGTTGAAGCCGCCTCCATTGGCAAAATTAGACAAATCGAGAACATAATCACCGATTGCAACGGCTGGACGGTGAATTGGCAGTTTCGCAGTAGATATTATTCCGAAGGGAATGTTGGCGAGGGAGAAATGTGACTTTGCAGGGATCGGGAGCCAGGATTTCATATTGAAGAGGAGTTAAGATGGTTTTTAACTAAAAAAGCTACTAAATATTGCGATCTGAATAGACGAACCGTGATGATCGAGTCCAGTGACGTGGATATGACGAGACGTATACAGTGATTCAATGAAGAAGGTAAATTAGATTGGACCTGCTGGTATATTCCCGATACATTAATAGGTAGATTCACACCATGATAAGTATGGCGATAGAAAAGGTTCGGAATGTGTTCCGAGTACCGAGGGATGGAGATTTCCGACTTCCGCAACAATACGGCGGAACCGGAAATATACAGCCGCGTTACGAGATCCTGAAGATACAAAGTATAAGCAGGCGTGCAGAACATTCTGGAAAAGCCAATACACAAGGAAATGACATGATAGTAAATTAATCATAAATTAATCATACTAGACAATGATGGGGACGATGGATGTGGACTTATAAATTGGCAGCAGTTATCAAACGATAGAGGGTAAAAAACGCTATTAAAGATAACCATATGCAACACCCAAGCTTTACAGGCGATTAAACCTTACCTAGAGCACCAGCAACCATGCCGACGACAAACTTTGACACGCCCGAGAAATACAAGTACCTCAATGGGTTTGGTTCCTTCCACGAGTATGTTCGAGCCCTGCTTTGGCAGCAGTGTTTTAATCGTAGCAATGTAGATCCGAAGCAATAGAGGGTGCATTGCCCATCGGTGCCAACTCTCCCCAGAAACCGCCACACGGTCTCTATGCAGAAAAGCTCTCGGGAACGGCCTTTACAGCTCCTAGGCATGAGAACCTGCAGACTTGGCTATATCGTATTCTTCCATCAGCTACCCACTCCCCTTTCGAGCCTTTCCCCTATCAACAAAGTATTCAGCTACAATCGCAGCTCGATTGGGTTCCTAACCAGTTTCGTTGGGACCCCTTCGACATGGACAAGGAGGTAGACTGGATCCGCGGCCTTAAGCTTTTGGCAGGGGCAGGCGACCCGACTATGAAAGCCGGCCTTGGCATATACGTGTTCGCCGCAGGTCGTGATATGGACCCGGCGACTGCCATGTATTCCTCAGATGGCGAAATGCTTATTGTTGCCCAGCACGGAGTCTTGGATATCAAGACGGAAATTGGGAACCTCCGAGTTCGGCCAAATGAGATCGCCGTTATCCCTCGCGGAATCAAATATCGTGTAACCCTCCCAGATGGACCTGTCCGAGGTTACATTTTGGAGTTGTATCAGGGTCATTTCACCCTGCCAGAGCTGGGTCCGATCGGCTCTAATTGTCTTGCTAACCCGAGAGACTTCCAAGTCCCAGTGGCTCAATTCGATGAAGACACATCAACTGCCTGGTCGATTGTCAACAAGTACAATGGAAAGCTGTTTGTTGCCAAACAGAGTCACACCCCTTTCGATGTCGTCGCTTGGCATGGCAGGTGAGTGTAATGTCCCCAAGCTGGTTTGTTATCAAAGCAGGCTAATACAAATCCTTCCCGCTTTCTCTAGATGTGAGTCTACACATGTTACCTATGAGTTCCGAAGCTCCGTCGCAAAGGAACGACAATCTCCCTGAATAGTTACCCCTATAATATGCTTACTTAGGCATGAAACGTACCTTAAATCATGTTGATTTTGCTAACACCTTCAAAGACTACCCATACAAATATGACCTTGGTAGATACTCGGTGATTGGAAGTACCTCATTCGATCACCCAGATCCTTCAATCTATACAGTATTGACAGGGCCATCCGATCATCCTGGCACAGCCATTGCCGACTTTGTCATTTTTCCACCTAGATGGCTAGTTCAAGAAGACACTTTCCGGCCACCATGGTATCATCGCAACACAATGTCAGAATTCATGGGTCTTATTTCGGGTGAGTATGACGCAAAAGCAGGGGATGGGTTTCGAGCTGGAGGAGCCAGCTTGCATAACGTCATGGCCGCACATGGTCCAGATACAAGCACCTTTGAACGGGCAAGAACGGCAGAGCTCCGCCCTCAGAAGGTCGGTGAGGGAAGTATGGCGTTCATGTTTGAGAGTAGCCTAATGCTAGGAGTCACCGAATGGGGAAAGAAAACCTGCAGCAAGCTGCAGGCTAGCTATAATCAGGACAGCTGGCTAGGCCTACAGCCGCACTTCAAAAGGGCCGCTTAGAGAAGTCCACTTTGGCTCCATACAATATATATTTTGAAGGAGGCTAGTAGAAGAATTAAATCTATGTTTGTTACAATATAAATAACGAAGCCCACTGTATAACGTACGCGCCGGGTTCAGGGTGGGTATGATTTAGCAAATGGACTTGCGGCACCAACGCAACGGTATTCGCCTTAAAAGGCAAAGTCCCGCCGGTATAAGTCTGACAACGGACATAAGCTGGAAAAAATATTAGCTTAAATCCGCAGCGGCACGGCTTCTGACGTAAATCATAGATATGTACCTCCTGCAGGATTGGCGCATATAAAAGCAGAAGGAGGAGAATAGACATTACGAGGCCTGTTCCCAGCAACTTCCCCATTTACCAAATTTCTAGTTGGACAACTTGAACACCACAAAATAGACGTCTAAAACGCACGTGGGCTGCGTTTTTCATCATGGCTTCTCATCTTTACAACCTACCACAGGATGCAGTATGGTTCAGTAAGCTTACCTTCGTATACTAAAACCAGCCTCTACCGCTAACTGGAGCGATTTTACAGTCACCGGCTGCTCCTCAGGCATTGGTTTAGCTCTCGCCCAGCTCATCGTCTCTCATCCTACGAACAGACTAGTCGTAACGGCGCGAACTTCGTCTAGACTTGCCGGGCGTTTCAAGCAGTCAGACAAGGTACTTATCTTGGAACTGGACGTGACCTCGGAGCAAGCCATCGACGCTGCAATAGCCTCCGCAGTTTCCAAATTCGGTCGTATCGATGTTATGGTTAATAATGCCGGCTACGGTCTAATGGGCGATACGGAATCAGTACTACAACCCGAGGGTCTAGTCAAGGCCCGCAAGGTCGTTGAGACAGATCTCTGGGGCTCGCTCAGATTGACTATGCAAGCTGTTCGCGTTTTCCGAGACGAAAACGCGAAGACCGGGCAGCAAGGTGGAGTGGTTCTAAACGTGACGTCCATGGGGGGGTTCGCTGGGTTTCCTGGTACTGCCTTTTACCACGCTGCTAAATTTGGCGTTGAAGGCTTTACGGAAAGTATCAGCAAGGAGGTCCGACCGGAGTGGAATATCCATTTCTGCCTCGTTGAGCCCGGTGGTACGCGTACCAACTTTACAAACTCGGGCAACATGGACTGGATGCCGCAGCATCCCGCATACGCAGCATCGGACAGCCCCTCGAGAGTTCTTGAAAGCTACGTTAAAGATCCTAATATGCAAAAGACTTGGACACCAGCCGAAGGAGTTGCGAGCGCTATGTATGAAGTCGTAGCCCGTGCTACGACGAAGTCTATTCCTATGAGACTTCCGCTTACTCAAGGTGCCTGGGCCATTGTGAAGGCCGAAGTAGCGGCTGTGGATAAAGAACTTGATGAGGTCAAGGAACTAAGCCTTTCGGTTGAGATAGACAACGCGAATAAGGCTGGCCAATTCTTGCAAGACAAGTTTTAAAAAAAGCCCTCTCACCTCCTGTCCTATAGGCCACCGGTTCTAAATAGGGAGAATGGAAAATAAGGTGTTTAAGCATACCACAGGTAGAAACAACAAAGAACATCAACGTCGTGTTTGTGACCGAATGGCTAAGACCTCCCTCAATCCCCGCTAAATATAGTCACTAATGACTGCTGTGACGGAGCTTATAGGGGTCTAAAAGATCTATATTGTATATGGAATAAAAACACCTGCCACTGCCTGTGGCATTCGCCCTTATAAATCCTGTGGGCTGACGAAGATCTGCCGGAGCCTTGGCAGTCTGTAGCCCTTCACAACTGCTAAGTACCTAATCATATATCAACTTTACGAATTTTTTATGTTAATCATAATCTGGTAAGTATTAGCAACACAGAGCTCTTTTCGGTTTTTGGCTTGATAATCCAATAGGTATCGGTTCTTTCAGTCCCAGGGTACTCGTGAATGTAACATATCTGAATATTACGCCAAAACTATGTCGGCAATGCAATTCTCATATTCAGTATACATTTTATAAAGCTATAAGCCAGGGGTGATCAAGCCTCAAGATTAGGAAGACGTATCATGATCTAAATGGGGTGCCTTTGTCTCTTCGAAGACCTCCAGTCGCCTGGTTCCCCTTCAGCAAACTCGTCTATCCGTCTATGCTTCTTATACCCAGCCTATTAAGGCTCGGCGTGAACAACCTTTGGCAATGGCATAGTTATATGTTCGCCGAATACACTCAGTAAAACAGCACTTAGCTATTCCACTTGGCCTAGAGATGTCCCCTCATAAAAGATAATTTTCCGAACCACTTCGAATAGGAACCTATTGTTTGTCTGACGCATGCGTGGGATATTTTGCCATGACTGGAGTGCGCGAATAAAGCAATATAAAAAACCTAGCACAAAAGTCTGTGCTAACTTATCGTGCAGGTCGTAGCGGTACGGTCCACAAAACGGTCAAACCTACCTAGCATACGCTACTCTTTCTATTTTAAATAATGCCATATCTACTTAGGTTACCTCTTTTTATTATACTTTTTTTAAAATGTATTAAACTTATTAGTTAATTTTCTTTTAAAAAACTCTCATCGATACAGTCTCACAATCCAAGTTTGCATATAGTTCTATTGTATCCATTGAGTTACCCCACTTAACTATAGGAAACGAGTATTATGTATACAGTCCAGCTGCCTACATTAAACCCTTGTATGTTCTATTCCTCCCCCAACCGACCCCAGTCAAATACAAATGCATACTCCATTTTTCCTTCATCTAGAAAGCTGTTGAATCGATCTACTAGTTTAAGGCCTTGTTCATACAACCTTGGCGCATATTCGCGAAGACTCTCTTTAGGGACCTCTTTGAAGCCCCATTTATTCGGCTGAACATGCCTAACAATGTCACCGACACTGTCATCCTCAACGACCAAGAAAAGGCCCGCCAATGCAGGATTTTCTATAGTGCAGACTATCAAGTCCAAGGGAGTTGGGTGCAACTGCCCGATGTTGAGCGCAATCCACTGCATCTCGGACGAGGCATCGACTGGCGTACTCTGTAAATTGATGACTCCTAACTTGATGAAGTCGGCCGTCTTATCGAAGTACACCAGGTCATCTGGCAACACTATGATGTTGGAGTCGTACCCACGATATACTCCTCCAAAATGAATTGGTGTTAGAGAAGATTGGGCTGCCACTACCCCTGTTGGATCTTCGGCAGAGTACAAGACTCTCCGATTATTAGACGCTCGAACTCTGATGAGACGAGCATCATCTTCAACAGCAGGTTGTGTTGAGCTTTCTTCTATCACCTCGGGAGTGCGCTCATTCGTAGAGTCCGACGAAGCCTCAGGAGTGCCAGAGTCCGCCAAACCCAAGATTGCACTGCTCCTGGAGTCTCCTGACAAGATTCTGCGTCGTCTCACAGCAGACCCAATGATTGCACCTAGCTCCCTAGCCTGCGCGATGCGCGCGCCGCCTCTTCTCGCCATTGATTGACGGCGGTGTGGACAGCGTCTTCTTCTGGCCATGGTGAGTGGGGACCGCAGAAGCTGCTTCTCGGGTGATAAGATTGACAAGTGTGTTGAATGATGGGGAACGAGGTATATAGATGACTCTAGGGAATATCGAGACTTATTTTAAAAGAAGCTCAATGTTTATGACGAAGAATTGATTGTGTCTGTCGAGAGCGGTGCTATGTCCATTCAATGGGCGGAGTGAGCTGCCTTCTTATACCCGTTAGTCTCGCCATCCATAGTCTCAGCCATCAAGACATAATCTGGGCTGAAACCCCTATTCTTCTAGCCCCTCATCTATCAAGAAATCTATATACCAAGAAATCCATTCGCCGACATAGCAAGATGACTCAAGGTGTTTCATCTCGTTCGATTCACCGTTCCGTGCGGCTTCTCAGTGGTTTCTCTAATGCGTACTGCTCGCTCTGCTGCAGGTAGTATCGCGTCCTCCAATCCTACCCAACACCCGCCCTCCATCACCTTCATATTAGGAGGTGACACCGCATACCTACCCTCAATAGCGGACGTATCAGGAGGTTTCTAGATGACAGCACTGAGCTCTGGAGATACCCGCAAGAGGAAAGTGCAAGATGCTGACAGCAGTGCCATTGCCTCGATTGGCTCTTGAAGCAGCTTCGCTCGCTGTTACTTAAGGCTATTGGATGGGAGCAATTAAAGATGAAATATTACTTGCGTTGGCGAGAGCAAGAGATGCCAGAGCCGCATGGGCATGTAATAATGGCGACATCACGGCATATCGAAGCTTGGGAGTAAGTCATTCAGTTAGTCTCGATGCTTCTCTGGGATGTTTGGCAAGCGTGAGGCTCTTTACCGAGCCCAAGACAACGACATTTACCCACACCATTTCTACTCAAAGATCATTTTTTTCGGTGTGTCGCCGACAAGGGGGACACGCAATCAGCGAGTAGATTGGGGTGGTCTGTCACAAGGGCTTATGTAGAGTTTGGAAGAATATTCATGTAAGAGTAATAATCTTTTAATGCAGTCAAGGGGTCCCTTTTTCGAGTGCGGGAGAATTGCAGTCTTTATGTCTGCTTAATAGCCTCGCCCAAAGTTAGCGATTAAATCGCCAACTGCCTAAAATATCCGACTGCATTTTCGTAGAAGCAAACTATCTTACAGTTCGGAATAAATCAGATTATGCCTTCCGATCTGATCTGATTTTACCCGAACCTCGTATCGGTAGTTTGCTGCCTTACATATATTAATTATTTACATAATATCGGGTGTCACAAGGCATGGAGACAAAGAGACTCCTGTATATGTATCTAGGTTAGCCTCACGTAGCCTTGAGACCCCTCGTGCAACAACAAGAGTCTATACCTGCCGTATACTAGGTTCGTGACATCGGGTGTCCCAAACGCTCGGGTACAGAATACGTACTCATATGTGTGATATGATCGTTAATATATCAAAGGACCAATGAGCAAATATACCGAGTTGCTGGATTGAAGACGAGCGCCAGAGGTTTTCTGCAGTCTACATTTCAAGGGTGCAAATAACATTTGAACTCCCCCGCTTTTCAATGCTTAATAAGTCCCAACGGACGCCCTCAAGCCTTACCCTGCAGTAAAATACCACGTGATGAGCGCATCGGAGATTTTATATTCACGTAAGAACTATCCATCCGGTTTTGGTCATTAGCATAATCCCCGCCTCCTAAGCTCAGAGTCACTCAAGCTTTGCCACAAGCAAAACGGTGTTTGAGCGGCTGAACGCCATCGCCAACCCAGCTATCTAGATATGTGATAGCGTACTTGCACTCACGCGTAACTGTTCGCACTGACAAGACAAGTCAATCCCTAAACGTCTTTAGTCATTCGTGTTCATTCGATCAGTCGAACGCCACAGGCTGTCGACAAGGCGCACTTATGTGCTCCGCGCAATAGGCAAAGTGAAAATGCCTCCTATTCTAGTTAGGCTGGGATGGTTCTACTTAGAATTGTCTAACCTTAGTAATATATGAGTGTAATAAAGGTCATAGGTGATACCTAGTCATTCTCCCGGCGTATATTAGTATATTGCAGGGGGCGCGGGAGCAATAGCCATCGCAAGGACATGCCCTTCAACAAGCATCAATATTTCAATGTACAGCGAACTTCAGGATTATTCGATGGCTCTAGCCAAGCAACCAGCAGAAGCTCTTAACGGCGTCAGCAGCGTGGCTAAGATAGGCCTGGCTAAGTGCAACATGGCCAACATCGGTGCGAGCGTGTCTGCTGACTAAAACCTGGGTCCGGCGCTACACGGGTGGTCCCTGGCCGTTAACTTTCCGCTGCTTCGTTTTGGCCTCGGTGGTCTAGCTCTACTTTAGACAACCGTTTTAAAAGAAGACGGAGTAGTCGGCCGGCGAGATTCGACCCCCGAGTACCTAATATTGCCCTGCTTAGCGTATACCCCTCTCAGCCGCTTCTTACCCCCTATTTTTTTAGTATTAGCCCCGCTGTAGCTCGAAGCGCCCACCCCACTTTATTGCCGCCGGGAACCTGTTGCTTGGCAATTTGTTGTTGTGAAGATGGAGAACTCCCTACATCCACTGTGTACAGCATGCTACTTATAGTGGAGCGATAAGTGTAGGGTGACAATACAATTATGCACAGGCTCTGATGACTTCAAGTTATCGGGGTTAGCCTCGCAAGCGGCAAGCTCGGGCTTGCTCCAAGATTATCAACAGTTGCCTAGCCTCGCAAGTTCGGGTTTGCCCCAAGGTTATCCTTTTCAGGAAGCCGTACACAGTAAGCATAAACTCCTTCGCCAACCTGTTCTTGTTCAAGAGCCATGTGAGCCTTCCCTTTATCGATGCCTCGTCGTAAGATTTGGTTATAAAACTGCAGATCGATCGCCCTCTCTCTTACTCGTCATCTCATTGTCCAATCACTCCCACTCGTCCAAGTAGCCCGGAGGAAAATTCCAATCATCATGAAGTTCGCAAGTATTTCCTTAGCCACCGTGGCGACTCTGGCCAACTTGGCCACGGCCATGCCTACCGAATCCAAAGTGTCGGAACGCACACAGCCCGGTGCCATCTCACTACTAGTTCACAGCTCTGGCTGCGGTCTTCTTGGCTGCCGCTACGATTTCTCGTTGATTGCGCAGGACAATTACGTGCCAGGGATTAACGGTTTCAATGTCAACGTGAGTGATTCTTTTCTACCTCAATCCCTACAAACACTACAGAAACACCGGAAATCTAAGGATTATATATCATTTGCTCACTTTGGATTAACCGTGTTGACGTTGAAATATTAGTGTGTCACGTCTGTCATCGCCGATGGACAAACCGGAAGTTGCAACTATTCACCCACCAATCAGGTCGTCTCGTACGAATTTACCGTCAAGAACCAGGCAACAAAGATCACCATCCACCACGAAATCAACGGGGCCGTGGTTGCCACCGCAAATGGTGATTGGAATGCTGCGGGGTTGGAGGTCCCTATCCCCGTTGTCTCATAAGCTGCTGTTACCGAAGGTGGACAGTCGGGAATGGAAGATGCAGGTTCTAGGCGGTGTTGCTACCGCACCTCGCGCAAAACTTGCTACCTTTTATTAATAGTACATGCTTGCATTCACTTAGTGTATTTTTATAAGGGATTAATAAATAAAGATATTAGGATTAATAAAATCTAGTGAAGTAAGCTTTTGAAATTTATAATCACATTATAATATTTAAACAGGATTATTAACAAAAGCCATTCTTATAGCATATACAACGTAATTTACATAATAAAATAAAAGTATAAATCTAAATAAATAATCCGCCTACTCATATAACATAACACGGGACATCCCCTTATACAAGCAAAGCAGCCGCAAGACCCGCTATCAGCCCTACGGCACCGACCCCATTACCCGCCGCCGCGGCCGTAGGGATGGGTGAGGAAGGCGTCGTCGTCGTGGCGCCGCCCGTAGGCAAGATGGTCGTCGAATTGGAGCCAGAGCCAGTCGGGTACGGGACCGTCGTGGCAACAGTAGTAGTAGTAGCATTGGAGCCCATGCCAGGGCATTGGATCCCTGATCGCAGCACGTCTTCGGTGCCGTTGTTCACCTCCGCGGCGGCTTCCTGGGCGGCGGTGCCCAGCTTCGTGACGAAGGCGTCGATCCAGCTCTGGAACGCGTCGCCGACGCCCTGGATGGAGACCCGGACGTCCTCGCAGTCGTCCGAGGCCTCGATAGCGGCCTCCTTCGCCACGATGCTGGCGGTGAGGCTCATCGTCGCCGTCTCGAGGCCCTCGGCGGCGTCCTGGAACCCCGCGGCATTGTCGGGGGAGGCGCCTGCGGCGGCGATGGCAACGATGCCGTCCTTGACGGCCGCCACGACGATCGCCGCGTCCGACACCACCTGCGCGCCGTCGTCATCGAAGGCCTTGACCGCCGTGGCGAGCTGCGTTATAGCGTCCGAGACCTGCGCCGCCACAGACGTTATAGTCCCGTCCCGCCCCACGACCGTCGGGGACCCGTACGGCTGGAGGTTGGCGGCAGCCGTGCAGGCTAGGGCGAGGAATGCGGTGGTCTTCATCTTGCTGGCCTATAGCAGATGGATAGATGATGCTGATCTACCTGAGTTGTGATCTATCCGTCTAGATCCTAGTCTGCCGCCTGCGTGGGTATGTACGAACGAGTGAATTATCCCGGCGTCAAACGAAGGTGTTTGTTTACTTTAGGCGTGGATGTAGAATAGAGAAATAAGAGTCGTGAGGCATATAGACAGGTAGAATGGAACCTGGCTATATACATAACGACTTGTTAGGATGTGGACGAGAACATACGTATATGATATATCTCAATTGCGCGTATCTCCTATCTCACCCGCGTATTCCTCAAGTCCGCGTACAGGTCCGCGTATTTCCACGTGCGTACCTTGACAACGCTTACTTTTTAGCATTGCAAGGTTCGGTAATTGATTACCGAAAAGGGTAGAGAGTGGAGGCATTGGGGAAGTGTTGGTGCGTGCGTGTATCAGGTTAACTAGCCGGCGTCAGTTCATCACGTTTATTATTTGGAGGGAGGTTGTTGTGGCTGAAGGGTAAGGGAAACGTCATGGATCCTAGGTAAATGGGACCTCTAATAGGGTTAGCCGAATGTCGATCACCTGAAGAGTTAGGCGAGCGAGGCGAGTTACTGCCGAGATGCCTCGACTGTCGGGACACGGAATCTGCGGGACCGCCGTGCTGTCACGACCGGCTGATGTGTCAGCTCAGTTAGATCCAGATAACGTTCATTCAGCTCTAGAATCATTAGTTCGACCAAACATTTAAAACAACACTTAGCGGCGTAACCTGTCAGGCTCGAGTAAGAGGGGGTCTTTACTTAGCTAGATCCCAGATTCATTGGCCTATCACGTATACTACCTTCTAAACATCATCTACACTGTTTTCGCTCTAGAACCTACTGTTTCCCTATCAAAGCGACTGAGCCTACTATGACGAACGAAATATCAAATCGTCCTCTGAACTCGACCAACCTTGCACCCCCTCGAGAGGATCTACCACCCTTCAATTACCCGACTAAACCGTAACATCAAGGCGCACATATATCTAAACTACCGCCTTGGCGTAGGGAGCGGACAGAGATGTAAGTAAGTACCTATGTAAGTCCTTGCGCCACGAGCTATGAGCTAACATAAGTACGGCTCTTCTCGCACCCCGCGTTCTTCTGTTAAATACCTAAAGTAGGTGCGTACGCTGCATCTCAACCTGCCGTAACCTCTGCTCCGAGTCTTGTTGCGCCAATCGGTAGGGGTCTGTCTATCCAATCTACCCTGTCTTGATGTAATTAGGTGACATTAGGTAGGCAGCGAACCAAAGTAACTCAAGCCAGCGGCGCCCACCGCTTCACGTTAGGCGAAATCTTCAAAGCCTGCACTGGTTCCGCCAAGACATGAGGACTACATGTTGTAAGGAGTAGGGGCGTTTCTCTCACTGAAGGCGGGCGCGAACATGGTCCATTCTTCACTTTCGATGACTATAGTGCTGTTACATGAGTTGAAGGTGCGAGAACTTATCAACCTGCAACCATGCCCAATCATTCAAGTTTAAGACGAAATTCGAATTCTGTTCTATTGCGCTATTGTGTACATAACGTACTGTTCTGCACAAGAAATATTGATTATATGGCTCTAGATAGCCTCGTAGTTATCTACGGTACAGTCTTAGGATTCGATCGCATAGACACCCCATTTTAAGTTTAAGCCGCCCGCAATATAGGATCAGAAATATTGTTATAAATCATATTCCTAAACAATATGACTCACGTAGAATCATCTGCCGGGACTTGCACTGCATGAACAAGACCTGCATCTATGTTGTCACTCGCCTCTAATGGAACGCCTATATCTCCAACTCTCTCAATCTGAACGGTTGGCCATCGCAACCACTCACTCCACGTTGGTTCTAAAGTCCCAGCCACTGCCCGTAGCACATGTGTTGCCCAACCCTCCAAAAACCAGGCGCTCTCGAGTGTTTGGAGAAGTATGCCAAAATGAGCTAGGAGAATGAGCGGTACCGGTTCCTTATGCCTCAGGCTCGCAATGAACTCGTCGGGGAGGCAGTAGGGCCATGCCATGATAATATTGAACTTGGCATCAATAGCAGGCTTGGGCCTTGCAGTCGTGCCGTATGTCTCTTGGAAGCACCACGTCATGATGTTGAGAGCATTTTGGCAGGTGTCTCTGGCGCTTCCATTCAGGGTAGAGGAAATGAGAGAAGACAGGCAGCCAAGAGGAGCCTCCCATTCTATAACATTCAAACTAACACGGCGATGGTGACGAGGGTTCTCATCCTGTTGGTCGCCTTCCGTGTCCGATGGCAACGGTCCCAACTCACCACTAAACACGGTGGAAAGACCAATCGACTCGACGATGATCCGAACCCCTCTAAAAAGCTCCCACCACGCTACCTCAGACCCATCTGCCACGAGGAGCAGGTGTCCCGGTCCTGGCCTCTTGGCAAAATTGCAGATGCAGACAAGGATGGTGGCAACATATAACTCGGCGCAGTTCTCAGCGCTTAAGTTTGGCAGGATCTCGGTGACGCGACGCAGCCCAATAGTCAGATGCATCTCTGCGCGTTCCTCGAGTTGACAGCATCGATTCGACTCCCGCCTCGCTAGGTGCAGAGCCGACACAGCGAGGATCAAATGCAGCACTCCGTGGCGGCAGAAGGCGAGGCGGGGGACTCGGTCTCTCCAGAGTTGCCTGTCGCCGACCCCAAGGCCGACACAGACCTCATTGAGATAGTGGAAGAATAGCTCCAAGTCTTGTGCATCCCATGGTATATGCCATGGCTTTTCTAGGGGGAGACCTGAATTGACTGACAAGGTGAGTGAAGATGATGTGGATGAGATGGTAGGGTCGTGGGATGGACCCTGAGTGGTGTTAAACCCGACAGACACAACCGTCCAGTTCTTGCGTGGCCTACCTCGCTTTCTCGGCTCACTTGCAAGCCCAGTTGTTTCTACCCCTACGCCGGGCGGCGTGTAAATGCAAGGGATAGAGAATCGCAGGCAGTTGTCGCAGGCAGGCCTAATCTCATCGCACTACGTACGCCATATATTAATAATGCTAGTGCGTGATCAGCAAGCCAGTATATGGGAATGGGCATACCTTGATCCTGCGCCGCTTACAATATTGGCATCCATTTCGTGACTTCTTATGCGACTTCCTGGTTCGCTGGGCTTCGGGAGGATCAGACGTCGTATCACCGCTGCTATTACTATGCACCTTGTTGCGCGAGTTAACGTGATTGGCGTCGTGTTCCTCCATTGTCTCCGAACGGCAATGATTGTGAAGCGAGGTCGAGAATTGTCTAGCTAACTGTGAAGAGTGGCCGTCATAGGTATACGTAAAATGCGTATAAGACAACAATTGCGAGAGGTAATTTTCAGGGGCTGCCTCATGAGGTTGAGGTTACATCCACATCTAATAGATCGTACCAGATGGTATTTAGACTTCCTTGGCAGTTCAAGTTCCACTACTGTATACGCTATTTTCGGAGATATGGTACAAAAAATGCGTATTGTCTGCCAGGCGATCTCCAAGTTGTCAAACCAAACCCCCTCTCCGAACGGTATCCTATCATTCTACCTCGCGCGCGCCGGTCAATGCTACGTCCTCGACAGTGAAAAGCGAAGTATGAACAGAAATTCTAGCGACTATCAGAATCTCAGCGTATCTATTTTTAGTCAATTTCCCGTTTTCGTTCTGCTTCAACGTACCAGACGCCAAGCACTCTCCGTCTAGGTACTCCGCTAACAAGTATTCCCGGCGCTACCCACTTATTTACGAACGACGATGTTCTGAGGTCATTTGTATGCTGTTTATCCAATTCTAATTAACCAAAGGTTATCGTCCAATTTCCAGCTGCAGTCAGTGCCCTTCCTTATTCGCCAAGACTTTGTATCAATGAAACCTTTGGGAGCCGTAGGACCACTATAGTATTGAGGACGAATTTTGTACACAGTGTTATATTATAAACTAAGGATCAAGGCAGAACAAAACTAGGAACATAGGGCATAGCGCCAGTCAATTGCCGAATACTACCAAGTAAGTGGTTCTACAGGCCTGCAGGGACCCCCCCCCCCCCCCCCCAGAACTCACCTAGCCCACGCTCGATACCCTATCGCTACGATTTATTGCCCTGAAGTGTACTGTAGCTTCATACATAAAGCCGCGCCCTCTCGCCCAAATGTCATATCTTCTACTCGGTGTTACTCGTCAGCACATTATCTCAGCTCTTTTTCACTTCCTAGCAAATGGCGAACCTATCAACAAGCCAGAGTTGTGTCTCGGATACGTTCTCGGGTCTCTCACTCTTTGGTGCAGAGGTTCTTTCAGTCAACACTGACTTCGTCACTGGTTACAGCTTCCCAATCCCAGATGGCTGGCGGTATTCTCAATCTTCGGTCGTTGTCGATAACGCCACCTTCTGTAACGTCACAGTGACTTACACGCATCCAGGCCAGAACGACACGATCAGCGCCGAGGTATGGCTGCCTCTAGAAGAGGTCTGGAATGGCAGGCTACAGGCTATTGGAGGTGGGGGCTGGGTAGCTGGTCGATTTGTGCTTTCTTATGCAGGAATGGCAGGCGCTATTTACGATGGATATGCCACTGCGTCGACAGACGCCGGGTTGGGAGCCGACTCTTCTCCTGACAGCTGGGTGCTTCTCAGTCCGGGTAATCTGAACCTCGTTGACTTAGACAACTTCGGACAGAGATCTTTGGGCGACTTGGTAAGCTTCTACTAGTCTCAGGGGGTTCAGTTGCTCGGGTTGACACTTAACATAATTACATCAATAGGCAGTCATCACTAAGAAGGTTATTGAGGAGTATTACGGAAGACCCGCGGACTATTCTTATTGGAATGCTTGCTCAAATGGTGGGCGGCAAGCCAGTATCCTCGCCCAACAATACCCCGACGCGTACGATGGCATAATTTCCGCAGCGCCTGCCTTGTACTGGGCTGAATTAGCAGTCACCTCCGTCTGGCCAACCGTCTTTATGGACTTCACCAAGCAGTACCCACGGAATTGCGAACTTGACCAGATCACGTCGCTTGCCATCGCTAAATGTGACGCTCTTGATGGTGTCAAAGACGGACTCATTGCAGACGTTGATGCGTGCCGAGTGGCTTTCAACCCATGGGATTACGTCGGTACTCGTTTTAATTGTTGGGATACTGCCTCAGATATGAAGATTAGTTCTGCCGCCGCTTCTGTTGCCGAGGCCTCTTGGAATGGACCTAGGTACTCAAACGACGACTTCTTGTGGTACGGCTACGATATAGGGGTAAATTTATCTGTGGTAGCCGAAACGACGTGCTCGAACAACGGGACCTGTGTTCCCGCGGGACGGTCAACGGCGGCATTCTGGTACCTCCAATTCGTCGCCAGAGATCTTACCGCAGACATTGCGATTCTCACACATGCTCAATACGACCAACTATTCCTTACTTTGAGGAAGACTTTTGCTGGATCTGTAGAAGCTGCGGAACCTCGCATCACTAGATTCCAGGAAGCCGGTGGGAAGATGATTACGTATCACGGTCTTGTAAGTCCCTAGTCTCCCGTCAATCAAAATCAGCAGCGTGACGGGCGCGTGCTGATACCACTACAGGCGGATCCTTCAATTACTCCTAATAGCAGTCTCCACTACTATCAAGAGGTCTCGCAATTGTTTCCAAATGTTACGGAATTTTACCGTTACTACCGTGTGCCTGGGCTCGAGCACTGCTTCGGTGGTAATGGCGGTCAACCCGTTCACCTATTCGATCAATTACGGGAATGGGTGGAAAATGGAACGGCTCCTGAGGCCACCCCAATCACGGTTACGTTACCTACAAACGGTACTATGGATGAGATCTTGTGTCCTTGGCCTCAGAAGGCCCTTTTGCGGCAATCTTGCACCGGCGCGACCTCTATCATCGATTGTTGGTCGTGCCAATGAACTCAGAGAGGAAGAAGAGGCGTTTTACCTCATGCCATCTGTTAGAGCAGAACAAGGCCCTGGAAATCTACTACATCATGCCATTTTAAATACATATGTATTAAGTACGATTCATAATATGGAGGAATTCGCTTGTGTCTTGTCTCGCGGATTGACCTCGTTTATTTTCTCAACGAGACACGGTTCCTTCGGCTGCAGGGAAGTGTAAAGGCAAACGCCAACTCACCGTAAATGCCGTCGATGCCTCATAACTCATTCCACGTCAGTGCTGCATAATAATTGGTGTCAAATATGAGGGGTATGAGGTTACTCAGTATATTGACCATATGGGGCACTATGTAGGACCCATATCAGGAAGACTGAGCTATAACAAAACCATTAATACAACACAATCTACACCCAACTGCATAGCATCGCTTAAATCTGACAGAGAGATCACTAGCAGGCATAAACCTAAGTATTTATAGCTGCCTTATTTACTTCCTAGGTAGCCTGGGTTACTATGTTTGTGTAACTGTCACACCGATCGATTACTCAGTTCAAGTAAGAATTGTCAAATATAAGCGATGTCATGCAATTGTATTGTGTATATGTAGATTGTGTTGTATGCTAGATTTGTATGGGGGACCCAGTCTTCCTGACATGGCCCGGGGTCCTACATAGTGACCCCTTATATTTGACAAGAATCGAGGAGCGACTGGGGTTCAGTGCTCGTTATTCCAAGCGGGGCCAGAGCGGGAAGGCCCACTACGTCATAGGTCGTGGGAGCATGAGTTTACATATACCCCTATTATTTAGATACCAGTAGCTAAGCTGCCTAGGCACAACGACCTGTCATCTTTTTCAAATTTGGTTTGTTTTTCACGAAAAAACCAAAAAAAAACCAAAAAAAAAACCAGTAGGGTCCTTGACTATTAGTGCTGTTAAGCATAATTACGCCTTGGGGTGAGCGGCTTCGGCCCGTATTGAATTACTGTAGTGCGACCGTAACTGTCAGGACCCACCTATAAATAGTGTGCACACTGTAGCTACAGTGTGCCAAGCTCCATATCTTCTACAACTCAATACAGACACACCTTCAGCTATCACAGACACTTTTAGTTTTAGGTTTCGCCGTCGGTCCATTTTAAGAAACCTTCGAATGGAGATATTGGTAGCTTTTAACTTGCATTATCATAAATTACCTTAAATTTCTATTTTACTAGTTTAAAACGAGACAAAGCTTGCGACAACAACTTAGATCAATGATCTTGTCCAGATTTCATAAGGTGAGGGTCACGTGGGGAACCCAGTCCGGTGGATCACAGGTGGTATAATGGACTCCAATTTCGGATGCCAAAACCTCCAATCCTGCAGGCTTCCATACCAACACTTCAACATTTGTATACAATAACTGACAAAGTAAAGTCTCAGACATGGGATAATACTATGTGGATATCCGAAAATCATATAACTAGGTACCTTGCAATTTAAGGCCCTTCAATATATCTAAGATAGCCTCTAAATCCAACAGAGTGGCTGTTAAGTGACGATTTATTACTCAGGGAGCGCATCAACAAGCGCTATTTATACTCCAACAGTGGGTTATACGGTGAAAATATAATGAAATATCTTCATAGTATTCCCACTAAGATTGATTGCATGTTAACTAATGGTCGAGAAAATTCAAATTGAATAATTATATAGGTGATGAGAACTTAGAAAAAGTGTCCGAGCCACTTGTGTAGTATGTTATTATAAAATGCTAGACTAATAAACTAAGCGACCCTAGTGATCGTAAACAGCAGACGACGGCTATTCTCGTTTTCTACAGCGCTATTAAACTTGTTCACTCCCACCATGTCGAGGGTGCCTTCGACATTCCAGCGCGTGTTTGTGATCTTGCCCACCTCATGCCAGAGGTCAACCAACGTCACTACGTCGTGCCTATAGCTGTACAAGTTGTCTTGCATCGCAGGGAGATTGCCAGGCTTGACACTGCCGCTCTGTCGGCCAACAATGACTCCGCCCACTTTCATGAGCGACACAATCTCCTTAGCAGCTTCAAGCTGCTGCTCCAGGGGGAAAAGATGGAAAAAGGCACTGCAGTGTAACACGTCGATGCCCCGACCTTGCAAGGCAGCCCATGTTTCCTGACGGGAGCCCTTGAACACGTCGGCAATCGTGAACTGACAATTCAGCTTCTGCCGGTCGAGGAACAGCTCGTAGCCGAGCTCAATGAGCGGCTGTTCGATGTCGAGGCCGACGAGATGTTCAGAGGGGACGCCGTCGTATACTAGTTGCCGGAGGTCTTGACCAAAACAGCAACCAATATCGAGGTAGGTCGTGTTTGGGCGCTTGAGACGATCAACGATTGTATGGTAGAGGGGGTGGGTAACCAGCGTGAGATTGGTGAAACGGTAGAGCCCAATACATGGATAGGGGTTGGCTTTGAAGCCCCGTTCACGCTGCACATTTGTTAGCTCACCAAAATGCTTCACGCTCAAGTTAATTACGCACAATGTCGTTGACATGGTTGACAATCTCAGACGAGGGAATTCCAGAGTAACCCTGCAGGAGCTTCCGGAACGGCTGGTTCACCTCTGTCAGCTCGTCTTGAAACCAGCCTCGGGTAAGCTCAGGGCCTGACGCCTCATTGGTAGCTGCCATGGCGACTGTTCTCGACTGTTCACTTCCGAAGATAATATAAGTAACGATGAAGATCTCTAACTAAATGATAGTCTCAAAGACGTAGACGAAGTGATAAGCAGCACTCGGAGGAACACGTTGAGGGACTGGAGCAGAGGCGAGGTTTAAATATCTCGCTCTCTACACCTCTGCAACGATGTCGAGTGTAAGTACATAATTATACGGCGTTAACTCCGGTGGTCACCGCAATATTGGCGCTTATAGACGACATGCGAATTCGGGTCTGCAGTCATTACAGGCTTCCTTGGTGGCTCACGATCCCTTACAAACCCCTGCATGTTGTATCAACCTTCAAATTCCTTAATGGGCAACTTCTTCTGCCCCCACAGCCAATATCAAATTCAAGATAGAAAACGACATGGAGTTGCTGTGCCCGGGGAATGCGTCAGTCTACTATAAACTCGTTCGATTCACGCGTATAGGACAGAGACAGTCAACACCTTGGAGCAATTATAGTCACAGTTCTTCATACTTAACAATGCTACAAGCCCTGCAAAGGATGCTACCTGATATTTATCTAAACAGCTTGCTAAAGAAATAAAATTATAAGACACTTCGTATATAGATGGACACGCTAGATCCTGGCTACACTTCAAAGCGATATTATCTTGTTCACTTGAGGCTTAGGAGTAAATTCCTAATATTAAGCGCTGTTAAAGAATCAGTAGCTGCCAGTGTAGAAGACAGTCAAAGGATGTTAAATTACAAATTGTTTACACCGTTCCATGATCTACATGTCTCCTTATCATCGTTGTCGAACTTCGGAACAACCCGAATATTATACGACTTGTATACGATGATCAACGTCATGCGCAGTGTTTATTGCATGGGATAAATGCGACCAATTATAATCCTCCGTTTACGAAATGCGCAGATCGTTAGATGCCAAATGTACTTAAAGCCCACTTTGAAAAATGTGCAGCGCTCTTATTGGTGGCAGTAAGCAAGGGACTTACGGTATCTTCCCGCCCTCGCTCTCACACTCCGGTGGCCGTGATAAGTCAGCACAAGCTCTTGTGCCGGTTCCTAATATTGCAACTTCAACCTTCCTTCCTCAACGTCAAAGTATATCTTAGCCTTACTCAACGATACATCAATGAAGGCAATTCTCAAATCATGTTGTGTCACATTTCTGAGCAATCCATACAAATCACATCCTATCAAAAGATCATCTGAGTGAACCGAACTCCCACCCCCACTACTCATCACGTTTCCCTCGACAACTCTTACAGATCTATTCAGGGTGTATGTTTCATCTGTCGACACTTGTGGATATTAATCCGGGAATATCGGGTATAGATGACACAGACCAAAACCTCATCCCTCAGACTTTGGACGGCTTCTGCCATCTGGTACATGGATAACGCGCAATCCGTTGACATCAGCCATGGCCCTGTTTATACAAGCGACATGATGCAAACATGGCATGGTTGGTAGGATTTGTTCCGAAACCCATATCCACTACCGGGAAACCGAACACCAGCTACGTGCTTTCACACCTAAGAGGCTCATTCAACTTCTAGTCAACGATCGTGGAGCTATGTCTCACTAGCGATTAGTTCACCCTACCGTATCACATACCCTACCAACTTTACGCCACTATTAGGGCTCGTCTCAACCCACACGATTAACAAAAGGCAATATTCCTGAGTTTCTGTAACCCTCCTCAGTCCGAAGCCTACCCAAAATGTATCAATATATAATGACAATCGTTAATTCACTAACTATCCGATATATGTGAATTGATTCTGTTACGGGAGGTTGGATGACGTACCCTGTAGCCGTTAAGGGGCTGTATTTGTACGCATCCACCCGTACCGGTGCGGAGGCCAGTCAACTAATACATATATATATATATATAACTATTAGGTTGCCGCTCCTTCGCAGAGATCCCTTTTACTCCTTATGTGTTTATCCAATAGCACGTTCATCCCTTGCCGCTTGGCCAGTCCGTCCCAGATTCTATGTGTATAATCCAAGACAACCCTGAAGAGTGGAAAGCCCAGTCTAGATTGACGGGGCCGGTTTGTCGGAAAGCGGCTCGTAATATCGCCGCAACGTGGGTCGCCTATAGCAGCGACGGATATTTTAGCCATAGAAATCCGGATACTGTCAGGCCTTGCTTCATAACCTTCAATTCGGCGACTAGTGTGTCGCCAACCTACCAAATCCTGAACTCGTCACTGTATAGTATAGAAAGGATATAATAGACGCGTCACTAAACTCTCGCGGTTGGGCTATCCAGGAACGATACTTTGCAAGGAAGCAACTGCATTTTAGCAAGACCCAAGTATATTGGGAGTACCACGCGCTAGTAGCTCCTGAGCAATTCCCCTCTGGACTTCCCAACGCATCTCATACACCAAAGCCAAGATTAAATTTCGACGATAAAGGATCCATTCATCGATCCTAGTGTAAGCTAGTGTCGATGTTTCCGAACATCCACCTTACTCACAAATCGGACAAGTTATATGCCATATCAGATTTGATCACAGAGCTGAAAAGGGTCACTGACGATTCTTGCATAGCTAGGTTATGGAAAATCGATCTATATCAGTAGCTGTGCTGGACCCGTGACTATTATTATGAAGACCGAGGCATGGCTCAAGGTCATATTATCGTACCGACATGGCCTCGGGCAAATATCGACGGCTCAGTTGTTTTTAGTTGCGCTTATGAGAATTATAAGTTCATCGTTCCATGGGTTGAGGTCGTTAAGGTAGATGAGAACCCGGCAGAACAAAAAGGTTACACGCTATAGTTGAACAAAAGATAGTTCTCAAGGGCGTAGCTTTGCGTGGCCGTGCTAGAGTGAATGTAAATCCGATGGTCGATTCTTTCAAACACGAGTTTATTCTTACCGATCATATCACGGCTCCAAAGCTCACTTCTTTGAGCTCATATCCCTTCTTCCTAACGTAGACTTGCATCGTAGCGTCAGCCATGGGGCCTGGAGCCTCGGCGCCATCTTATCGTTCACCTTCGAAAAGGGATTCCGGTAAAATTAGCCAGTCTTTTACCTCTAATACTGTAAACGCACGATCTAGCTTCTTAACATTACAGCGAAAAGAAATATATGGATATCCAAGACACAATAAAGGAGTTTAGTAAATGACGTAAGCATCGTACCACATACGAGTATTTGAATAAAATCAAAGCTAAAGACGTTCATGACAAGCCCCTATTCTACTGTAAATCTATTTTCATCTCCCCTATTTTTCAGCGTATTATTTGCAACATGTCTCCTAGCCAGGCGATCAGGCGATCAGGCGATCAGGCGCTTCAAACTATATCTCCAAGGAATTAATCTAATAATCGTATCCTCTTGCCAATACATGATTATTAAATAGCAGTATGTGTTACACGGCCAAAGCTTACCAAGTGCCAACGCCTGCTAACCTTGCGGTAAGACATACATCCAGGGGCTAGCAGCTATTGGTCGGCGGGGATCACGAGGCTCATGCAGAAGGCCACGATCGGAGTCCAACCAAAAGAGGGGAAGGCCCAACCACGATAAATAGAGGACAAGTGGAAGGTCACATTGAAAAGTGAATCAGGAAATCAGGAACCAACAGGAGTTTTATATCGACTCGTCTGTCCCGATTTCACCGATAGGCTCCTTAATAAGCATCTAGAAACATAGCCAAGCGGGTCTTTATTATTGAGTACTATATCGTACATGGCGATACTACCACAAAGTCTTAGGCAACTAGCGATTACAACATCAGCACACAGGGTCATCGAAAGAGCGACGCTCTTCCTGCGCTTCGTAGGGGTGAATACTACAATCTCACGCCCAAGCTTGGTGACTGGGACTGGGACTGCATTATTACTACGCAACAGATAGAGGGCCAGGCATTGAAGCTCAGCTGATATAAGCAGCCAAGACGCATTCTGATATTTTAGGTCAATTAAAGGGATGTATCGCGCATATGCGTACCCTAGGTGACATTAAACCTCGGCCGCCGAAGTGATTGGGTGCCGAATCCGTAGATTAGCACCAGATCACGACGCAGGTCGGTACCGAGCAATATCCCACCGTTTTCACACAACGGGTATCCTACTATACGAAACGTCATAATGCATGAGGACTGCATAGAGACTGCATAGCCTCTCTTGTAGATGGGGATGTTGAGGGATGGCATCCAGCGTCCTGCGACTGCGCGTTTCAAACGCGCTGGGGTGGTTTGGACAATGATATTAACTGGCACCGGTTCCAATCTCTTTTCGACAAGCGTGAAGGTCTCGAATATACCCTAATGATTGCATCCTCTCATGTATTTCATAGAGGATCAACCCAGCCAGCATAGATTATTAACCCACAGTGTCGGTAATCAGTTGAGTCATCAACTCGTCTTCGACGTGATCGTACCATTCCTGTGCTCGGTAGCCTTGGTTGACGATCTCCTGGAGGCCCTCGAAGACGAAATTCTGACAGTTCCAGTCGGCCTCCCGGCCGTCCAGCGGCACGGCTTCGATGATGTCCACCACCGACGACTCCCGGCCCTTGCGGACTCCTACGGTCCCAGCATTCACATGGGTGAGATATCTCTTTTCCTCGGGCCAGAACTTAGCGATGCCCATCCGGACGACCTCCCAGGGCCCGTTTTGATATGGACGTTGCACGAGAATGCTCTCGTGGAAGTCTTGGTTCTCTCGCGAGGTGAAGTAAATGATGACATGGCGATTGAAGTGAGTGTCCGGCTTGCCCCGGAAAACGAATATTGTTAAATACACCGTCGTGGTAGCTCCGTCGGAGCTATCGCTTGGTCCGGAGCTCCCATCTAGCTTGCCGCTAGGGTCCTGCAGCAGTCTCGGGCGGGCGATGATATGGGCGGTCATTGCCTGCGAGACTAAGACGGGATCAAATAGAAAGGAATGAATGAGATATCGGGTTGGGCAGCAAGCGTGAAGATGGGCATGAAGCGTCTACCGGAACGGGAACAGAAAATGTGGATAAGATTTGGGCTATTGGTGTTTTATCTACGTCTCCAACAGAACAGAATCCTACTGGATATAGAATCGTGTGATGCCACGCCATTGGCCGACGGCCAGGTCGGCTTAGAGCCTAGTACGACTGGCTCGTCCCCGGTAGTGTTGAGTCGCTATTGGCGGCAGAAGCCGGTAATCGAAGTAAGACACAACGGCGCAGGATTTAAGTTGTTTGGGCGGGTCGCATCAGACCGCGATAACTTTATTATGTGCTGGGGTAAACCTTAAAGAATTAGCCTACAAATCCTGTTATAGGGCACTTATAGACCCTGTACATATAGCAATAGTCCATTAAAACCCGGGCCAGTGTGTTTTACCACTATTCAGTATATATACCTGGCACGAAGACGAGGGAAGCCAAGCCTCCTTGTAATAAGAGCTATTTTGTACAAAATCTATAGACACGGAGAAAAGAAGGAAAGGACCTCGGGAAGGAATAGTACGTCAACTTGTAGATTGTAGGGCGCCGCGGGGCAGCCCTAACTAGTAGTCTACATCAGTAGGTAGTGCAGGTGGCTAGTGTTTGCACAGCCACCAGCGAAGCCACGAATCCGTCACTCTTAGTCGAATATTATCAGCTGATTCAAAATATCTATTGTGTTTATTGCAATGCCTGGCAAATTTATGCATCTAAACGGCTTGGTTAGTATGCTAGAAATCTCAGCAACTCCATGTAGGTAGCATCCATGGATGTGGCCTTCAGAGATGTCATACTGTATAAAGGGCGCACAACAGAAAGAGGGGTCTTGTGGACTAGTCTCATTTTCATCCTACACGTATGAGAAAAAGAGGGAACACCAATCAACGGCCGACCGTTAATAGGACTTGAACCCATTATCTATTCTCAGGGTGGCATCTCATGACTGAAGTTGCGCCTTGGCTGCTACGACAGAACACCAAACTTTCATACTCATAAGCAAAGTATTTGAATTATTGTACCTTTTTTGCTTTAATCTCACTTTTAATCGCACTGATTCATACGGGATTAGATAAGTTTGGTCTTTATATCAGGTCATACCACCCATTTCCGTAGTGCTCAATAGCACACTAGATAATTTCTATTCTTGCATATGGAATAGGTCAACCAAAACACCCTTATTGCGAATGGAAATGCTAGATAATAGGGGGGGCTTGAGAATCGTATAAAATCAAAAGCACACACGTCCTTCAATTTCGGTTAAACAATCAACACAGCTATAAGTATGTTGTTTAGCAACGTAATAAGTTCATATACCTCCCTTCTCTTTCTTCATACCTCGAAGAACTATATCGTAAATATACTCCTATTCATGCAGTAAAACCTATTTTTATTTACATTACTTTAACACTTCTGCCTTTGTCCACAAGTATAATGACGAAATGTATGCAAAGCATGGCAGCTTGCCCAATGACATTTTTTCTGATCATGCTAGATAGAGGCATTGGTAAGGATGGATAGTTGTTCAAAAGCGGCGTTTCAGAGTCCTTTCTCCAGCACCCTTCAACTCTTAGAAGTGTTGCTTGAATCGATAGACTTCAATACAATTAGGTAGGGTGTCGCTAGGGTTGAAATAGCTAGCCGACTGGCCCCGGAGCTACGAGCCCACCATTCCGAGGGATCTTAACGTCTTGAGTGCCGACTCCCCAAGCAGCTGAGTATTTACTCCGAGAGCTGGTCTTACCCGAATAAACAAAGGGTACAAGAAAAGTCCGTTCCTGGCAAAAGCACTGCAAACAGAGTTCGGCCAATATCTCTCGAATTACAAGGCTTTTCTTAAAAAGCCATAACTAGGACAGTGATTGGACTAAACCTTAATACCTACCTTAGCGTCCGCTCCGAGCCGAAGCACCAACAAGGGATCCTAGCCGAGGCCTATCGACTTCGCGCTATAATTATCTGCCGATCCGACCCGTTGCTTGCGTTCCCGAAGAGCCAATTCGGGTTCATGAGTCGATGAAAAGAGTCGAGTGAGCTTTTATTCCGGACTTGGGCGGAGTCTTTCCAGCTGGGAGGTGGAAAGGTGAAGGTGTGTGATGTCTAAAGGTACACTTCGTACGGACTTATTGTACTATAACCTCCATCACCCACACCACCACTTTCCCTACTCCGTCTAAGATTTATCCCAAACTCGCCCCTTCCGTTGGGGATCTTGCTGTGACCAAAGGTTCTTAATCAATGTTGTAGGGGTGTCCCGATCTTCCAGAGTCAGGAAGGTGTATATATAGCCAGAAACAAGCCCACAACGGTGTTTACACCCTTAGCACACAAAAGTCTATACCTACCTACCCATAACCGGGTTTCTGAAAAATAGCAATGAAAGAGCCAAGCCGACACCCACCCCGAAGGGTGTTGATATCAACGTTATCTCCTATTATCTTCCCTACCATATCAAGTTTCTCAAATTTCTGACGTGTTCGGTGAGTGGTATCAGGTTCTATCACACCTTATTTGGAGAGGTAAAACCGCTTTCGTATTGATCTATACGCGTCTTCTGTGTTTGGATTGGAGACGCGTGGTCGATAAGACGTACGAGTGTAGCACACGACCAACTGTATATCATTTTAGGGATGCTTCATCAGCTGAAAGAAGATTTATGCAACGCATGTGCATGAGGCTGTGGCAAGTTTATAGCCGAATTCACTTCGCGCTTGCAAGGCTGTATAACTCCTTATACCTGTATGCCGTACTTGTCAAGGTTCCCCCTTAGTGGAAATGGCTTACCTGATGTCTCCCGATGGCCGAGAGCCTCTCTATAACTATGCAGATGATTGCTCTTCTAGGTAGATGGCCACTTTTCCTTCTAACACACTCGTCTTCGTGGAAATCATCGGCTCTTTCCAATACAATACATATCGTTTCGTCGAGTCAAGTCAGATGAGGTTACCGGAGATGATGGGAATCAAGATAGCCGGTTGTCGCAAGCTGATCGCGGCCGTGGCCGTGTTGGGTACGTTTTCATGGACACCTTTTCCATCTTGGATTAATGCGTTTATTTCCGCACTGATTCACTAACGTTGGGATTGACTATAGGTGGTATGCTTATCGGCCTCAATATCACGACCGTGAGTGCTATGATCACGACGAAGCAATATAACTGCTATTATAATTTTCAAGTCAGTCTCCCTTGAAAATGATGTCTTCTGTGCTATCGTGGCAGTTATTAACGATTCGCTAGGGAGACAACCCTGTTCTGGGCGAATGTCGGGGTCCTGGCCCTTCGATGCAGGGCGCCATCATGGCTGCCATGCCAGCGGGCGCGTGGCTTAGTACCATCATCATGGCATGGTTTCTGGATGGCAACAGTTCCAAATTGGGAGTTCAGTGCAGTGCTGGATTTTGGTGAGTATCTGCGGTTAACAACGCCACAAATGTTCCCAAAACGCACGTTATCGACTAATGGTAATGCGCCACAGGATCTCTGGCTCCTTATTTATCACGTTCTCGGATGGTGTACCCTTGCTCATCGTTGGGCGCTTCATCAACGGCATCTCCGTGGGCCTGTGCGTCGCCCAGCTTCCGGTCTATATTTCGGAAATATCTCCCGTGGAGGTGCGCGGCCGTTTTCTCGGTATGTACCAGTGGGCCATCACGTGGGGGATGGCGGTCATGTTCTTCATCTCGTTGGGATGCAACAAATTGATCGCCAGCGATATGGCTTTTAGGCTCCCCTGGGGCCTCCAGCTCATCCCCGCCGCCCTGCTTTTGTTGGGTTTGCATATCTTGCCCGAGAACCCTCGGTGGCTAGCTGACACTGACCGCTGGCACGAGGCGAGAGAAGTATTCACGCTTATTCACGGGAGGGGCAATTATAATGCGCCCATTATCATGAGAGAGATGAGCACACTCCTTGAAACCCTTCGTGAAAGAGACAATGCGAACGTGTCTTGGTTCGAGTTGATGGAACCCAACATGCTCAATCGGACTCATATAGGCTTATTCACCCAGATATGGAGTCAGCTTACAGGCAGGAATGTTATGGTGGTAAGTTCAAGCTTACATCCTCCCGTGCTAGGAATTTATTGATCGTTCCTATATTTCCTTATAAGGGCACTTGTTCTGACACCGCTAAAATAGTATTATATCACTTACGTGTTTTTGATGGCTGGCGTACACGACCTGGCAGTTAGCAGCATCGTATTCTTCCTCTACGCGGTCGTATCAATTCCTGGTCTCATCTGGGTGGGCAGGATGGGTCGACGCCCTACCATGCTAGTTGGTGCCTTATTAATGTGTTTCCTTATGTCACTCAACGCTGGGCTGTTTGCCAGGCATTCCCAGCCGATAACGGACGAAGACCATCCGAGCACCGGTGGGATCTCAATGTCTATTAGAGGATGGCCCGCGACTTGTGTCGTTGCGTCAGCCTACTTCTTCGCGGCGACTTATGCGTTGACTTGGGGGCGGGCTAGTTGGACATATCCTCCCGAGATTTATCCTCCCCGCGTGCGCAGCAAGATGGTGGCGTTATCGACATCTGCGGGTTGGGTTTTGGACTTTGCTGTTGCGTAGGTCTGGCGAATAATCCATGGTAGCCTCTCTTGCTAATCCACATTTATCTAGGTACTTCACGCCCATTGCGTTCGCGACTATTACATGGAAGACATATGTGATATTCGCCGTCTTCTGCGGATGCGGGTTTATTCATTGTTTCTTCCTGTTTCCCGAGACGGCCAACAAGTCGTCAGAGGAAGTCGCGGCTATCTTTACAGATGACGGCCCAGGGTCCATCAAGTATATCGGTACCCCGGCGTGGAAGAGGCGCAACGATCGTCGCGGTGCCCTGCAACGCGAGAACGATGTCGTCGATCCCGAAACGAACGGTTCGCCCATCCCTGGGACGGCGTTATGATACCCCGCTGGAACGAAGAACATGTACGTATATAATAGCCAAGGACTAACCTCCAGAAGTATTTAAACCTTTGCGCAACGACAAGAGTCTATGCATGTCCCCCAGACTTCAAACTTGAGATACACAACAAACACCCACTTACATACAGTGGTATGGTACAGGACCGAGAGGAGCAGGGGAGCAGGGGGATCAGGGGATCAGGGAATATTCCGGACAGTCTCGCAGCCAGTTACAGTACGCGGAGGGGACCCCATAAGTATAGTGCTGGCGGGATCCGAGTTGCTGAACCGGGCAAAATGGGTGTCTGGGACTGGCTTAAAGAGGATATTATCCTTGATTCGTCTCACACCTCGAGTCTCACCCGCCTCGCACGACAACTAAGCCCTCTTGAGTCAGGGTTGTTGCATGTAGCGGACTACGTAATACGGCATATAAGCGGACGGGGGTGGGGAATTGGAAGGTTGTGTCTGAAACGTTGAAAGCTGGCACGGCTTGATGCAACTATACCCAATGAGTGGACGGCTACCTATCGACGAACTGCCTTACCTAAACAAAAGCCAGCCAATCAAGGCTCACGGCCACGATGCTCGCCGTCTGGCACTGGCACTGGCACTGGCACTGGCGCTGGACGAGTCTCTTAGTGGGTGCCAGGCATGCATACCTACTGTAAGTAGATGCACAGGTATTTATGCATGTCGGCTTAGCTTGCCTCTATTTATGTAAGGCAGTGTCGACGTGATGCGAGGAGGGTGGGATTGGATCATGGATGTTCATGTGCTTGCGGGTTGGTCGAGTCGAGTCGAGTCAAGTCGGGAGAGGATAAAAAAAGATTTGAGTTGAACAAGTCGACATGCAGCAAGATAAGAGGCAGAGACGCAGGACGGCAGCTGAATGGCAGGGAGAGAAGAAAGGGGGGGCAGAGGGGGGCAGATTGGGGGGAGAGGGCAGGAGAGGGCAGCAGAGAGCCATGCACTGTACTTAGTATAGTATACCGTATACCCAGGCCGTCGCTAAGTTCCGTAGAGGCTACTGCGCTGGCGACTGCAGCGAACGAGCGCATTCAACGCATCCACGCATCCACGCATCCACGCATCCATACGCATCCATACGCATTCAACACGGCTGCACACGACTGGCTGCTGGTTGGACCGAGCAGTCTAGACCACGGCTAGAGCAGTGACGGGGCAGCGCGACCGAGGACAGGAGGGACGCTGAGCCAATCCGCTGCGGCCGGCTGAATAATTTGGAAGCCCCCAGTCAGCAGCACTGCGCCAATCAGCGGTGGCACGGCTTGCACGGCTACGGCAGCAGAGTGGGTAGCCACAGGACAGAAAGGAGCGGGGACCGGTCGTCCTCGCCCGTCGGCTGCCACTGCCACTCCACTGCGCCTGTGCTCTCTTCTTCTTCTTCTCTTTCTCTGCTGTGCTGTGCTGTGCTGTGCTGCGCTGCGCTGTTGTGTGCTGTTGTGCTGTGGTGGGGAGAGGGGGGGCGGGGAGGGCTGGGCGTGATTGGGTCGAGGTGTCAGGAAAGAAAGAGCCCTGGAGGTCAGGAAGAGGCTGCCAGTCCCGTTAGGGACCTGAGGTGTCTGTAGTTGCATATGGGATAGGCTGGGCGCTGCTGTAGAAGCGGGGCGGGCTAGGCTAGGCTGGGCTGCTGACCAATGGACAGGGCTGACATGGCCATTCCTGCCCTTCACAGCCACCCCATACGAGATCGTCTCGCAATCCTGGATTCACTTGTCCGAAACCCATTCGCTTAACGGGCAACAGCGACCGTGGTGTACATACACTAGGTAGTTGGTGTTGCCGTGCCCAATGCTGGGCTGATGCTGGTGCTGGTGCTGGTGCTGGTGCTGATTGTTGATGCTGGTGCTATCCGGGACAGAGGTGCAGTGCAGCACACAGGAGCAGGAGGAGCGCATCAGCAGCGGCAGCAGTATCAACAAACAGCAAAACCTACCACCCTTCTCTGCCTCTCTATCTCTACAGCACAGCACTGTATTATTATCTCCGTCTTAAAACAGAACAGCCAGAGCCTGGCATCCATGCTGCACTTGCACTGCACACCACAGCAGCAGCATACCTACCTACATACATACATCCATGATATATGCTTATTATACCCGGCAGCCAAGTAATGATATGCTCTGCTACTACCTATGTTGGCCTGGCCAGATGCTGGAGGGTAGGTAGTAGTCTGCAATGCCAAGCATGGGAGTAGTAGTGTAGGTAAGAGAGAAAGAGAGAGAACAGAAGGATAGGTAGGTGAGGTGAGGTTAGAGGTTAGCTCGACCGTGAACGGCGGCCACAACACAACCCCAAGGGTCCCATCTACCTACTTACATCCCATCTCGTCTATGCTACCCTATGCCTATACCTATGCTACCTACCTGCCTTAGTGTACCGGACTATCTTAGCAGCCAGTTTCCCCAATTGCCAGATTACCACATTGATTGCCAAATAAACTCGCATTTACAGCAGCACAAGTCGTTTACCTTTACGTTTCGGTGGTGTGCACCGCGCCACCCACTTACTCTCACTAACTTCCATGCCTACCTACTTAGAGCACTTGCTAAGTTACTAGGTAGTATCTGGGAGGTAGTAGAGGCAGAGACACAGACAGACAGATACCGTGGACCTCTCTGCCGAACCGAAACGAGAACGAAGACAAGACAAGAGGCAAGCACCCACTTCAGCCAGCAGCAGAAGCAGCAAGCAGCTAGGTTAGGTACCTTAGCCCAGCCCAGCTAGCCAGGTTAGCCAAGTATAGCCCGGCCCTCTGCCCACTCGCCCACTCCATCCACTCCGTCTCTCTTGTCCAACCCAATCCTCCCGCCCGCCGCCCAGTAGCCAGCACCAGCACCAGCACCACCCGCACAATAAAGCTGGCCCAGCACCTAAAAGCGCCCTGAATCCAGCCTCGCCAGTAGCCTTTCTTCCCAGCCTGATTTCCCAATTCCTTCGTTTTTGCCTTCGCCAATCCCCCCCTCGGTCCTGCTCTAGCCTTGCCCAATTAATTACTGCACAGCTCTTTGTCTTAATGGTCTTGTTGTTGTTGCTGCCGTGACCCTGTGCAACCTCCGCCGGCGTCAATTGCTCCTGAGATCCCTCCCTCCGCCATTTCCTCCTCCTCCTCCTCTGCCTCCTCCTCTTCGTCTTGCTCTATCCTCTTAATTATACCACACTCTTCTCGCCCTCGCCGGCCTTTATGGACCAACCCGCTGCGAAGAAGAGGAGGCTGGCGCCCAAGGTCGAGCCTCAGCCTAGTCCTTCTCATCCACCGCAGCCGCCACCGCCCGCCGCCTCCTATGCTCACGAGTCCACGGTATGCGAGCGCGCAATGACTGCTTCGCTCTAGCCATTCGACGCTAACAATTCAGATACAGCCATCCCAACACTACCCACCGCAAGATATTCCTCCGCCGCCCCCCGAGCGCCATGAGTTCGAGTCTTTTGCGAGGCATCTCCAGGATGCCGCCATGCTCATATACCGCCAGAGCCAAAGATCCCCCTATAGTAAGGTATCGGTGCTGCTGCTAAGGTGGGAAGACGACACCGCCGCCGAGCTGGATCTTGTCGCACTCGAGCAAGTCCTTCGCGAACGATATAGCTACCGCACCGATCGATGGGTTATACCAGCCGCACCCAGTCCTAGCATGAAGCTGGGTGTGCGTATGGCTTCCTTCCTCGAGTCCGCCGGCCCGGAGCACCTCTTGATTATACATTATGCGGGCCACAGCTATGTCGGCGCAGATAAGCAGCTTTACTGGGCAAGGTAGGCTCACACTTAGCCGGTTTGCTGCGCTTCTCTAATATGTTGTTAGCAATGCAAAAGGAGGTGCTTCCAAGCTCAAATGGAATGGGTTCCGGTGTCTTTTTGAAGAGAGCCAGTCCGATATGCTCTTGTTGATGGACAGCGGTGTTGTACAAGAGCCTACGGTGCAGGGCGGTAGCAGTATAAAACGAATTATTGCAGCTGGCACCCCCGATCATTATTCGCGGGAGCCTGGGGCTCGGTCCTTTACGGCCAATTTAACAGAAGCGTTTCTTCAGCTAGGCACCGGACGACCCTTCCCGGCGGAGCACCTATACCAGGAGGCCGCTCGGTTACGACAACATGAACTTCTGCAGAGCCCGGGGCTCACCAATGGAATTGCCGGTAAGGGCATGTCAATGCGCGACCAGTTGCCTCTATTGTATACTCTCACTTCTGGCAAGGGCCAAAGCTTAAGCCTCTGTCCCTTAACGCCAGCCCCGGGGCTTCAATTACAATCTCCAAGGACCACAACCGAAGCGGGCTCGAGGACATCGCGAGAAGATAATGCCATTCATCCCAGCGCTGTCGCAGATTTGACATTTGACGAGCCGAGAGTTCTAGTATGCACGACTTTCGTTGGCGAAGCCAGTCCCGACATGTCGTCGTTCTATCAATGGCTTCACAACACACCTGCTATCGGTTCCAAAATTGCCGTCGAAGGAATGTTCCTCGGGCCACCCACAATGCTGCTTATATCCATGCCTGTAGCTGTTTGGAATGTGGTACAGCATGATAAAGTTTGCTGTTTCCTGGGATATGTTAACTCACACAACATGACCCACCTCTATAAACGACTGGTTGGTTCTATGTCTGTAAACAAGGCGTTGGCTAAAGATATGGAGGATGGTAGAATGTTGTTAGAAGCTCGGGAGGTGGCTACGACGACGCCTGCTGCTCACCGTCACCTCCTTCCAGAAACTCCAGTCCGCCCCGATAATATAGGGAGAACAGACCCGACGAGCATTTCCCAATCCGCAGCCGCTGCGACGGTGCCTTATCCCAACACAACGCCAGGTACGGCCAACTCGAGAAAGGATGACGTGGAAGATTCGGCCGAGATGCAGGAGGCGGCGGAGCAGCTCAAGGCGTTAAGTCATGTCCGCCATGTCAGCGATGACGTCTCCTCTGCGCGGCTTCAGCCCTCTCCTAGTATACGTGCTACGGATTTGAAAACGGAAGAAAGAACACCAAACGACGCGAATGCGAACAGCATAGATGACCTACGTTACCGTGGCGATGTGGCAACACCGTCAGCACGACCCAAGCCAGGTCGTCGTTCTATACAGAAGCCCATTCCGAAGCAAGAGACTCGATGTGGTCATTGCAGTCATGCCCCTTTCAAGGATTCTTCCTCATTACGCAAACACATCGCCGCAGCTCACACCCGCCCCTTCCCCTGCGCCTTCTCGTTTGCCGGGTGTCCCAGCACGTTTGGATCCAAAAACGAGTGGAAGAGGCATATTGCATCGCAGCATCTTTGCCTGCAGTATTACAGGTGCTCGTCATGTCCTCAATCGTCGGTCGAGGGCAAGGGGAATGAGTTTAACCGCAAAGATCTGTTCACGCAGCATTTGCGACGCATGCATGCTCCATTTGCCATCAAGAAGGCTCTTGCAAAGGGTGACAGTAAACTGCAGGTGGAATGGGAGACCCACGTCAAGGACATGCAACAATCGTGTCTAGTGACTCGAAGACGGCCACCGCAAAGCTCAGCATGCCCCAAACCTGATTGTGCCAGCATATTCGAGGGGCCCACTTCGTGGGATGAGTGGACGGAGCACGTCGGTCGGCATATGGAGAAAGGAGAAGCGGATCGGCTTGGCGTCGACCGCCTCTTGGCCAAGTGGGCTTTGGAGGAAGGCATCATCGAGCGCAAAGAGGATGGGGAATACCGGCTCTGTAGTGGCAATGGTAGCAGCGTTGAAAAAGAAAATAATCACAACGCGGAGTACCATTCGGATGGCAATAAACGAGACCCGGAAGAACGGACTATTGTCGCGGCGAGTACGATTGTGGATAAGATGGATTTGGACTGACATGGAAGTATATATATACACCTAAGAGAAAGGTGAATAGGGGAATGGTCAGGACGAAAATACCTTGGCCAGATAAGCTGGCCGCCGACAATGGTCAGGTCCATATATGTCACTCATCACAACGGCGTTATCACAGTTCGCAAGCATGGGTTTTGGTAGATATGATGGACGCGGCATGACTATGTGTTTTTTTTTTTTTTTTTTTTTTTTTTGATATTTCTCTCTTTTTTTCTTTTTCCCTTTTCTGGTGTTGTTAGCGGGATCTGGTCCTTGCGTCTGGCCACCGCCATAGGTTCCCTATCTTGATACCAAAAGTTTTGGACGCATAGCAATCAGCTTTTTGTTAGCTGGTGTTTGTTCTAGCTATTATATAGAGGCATAGTGAGGCACGGACACAGGCGAAGCGCGTCGAAATCGAGTCGAGATTTTGAGTTTCGAGCATATATAACCTAGCGATTAGGATCCTGTTTGATGTTGTGCTTTGGTGAGGCTAGTTAGATGCTGGCAGTGCACGGGAACAGATGCATTGCAGGTTGCGAGTTATTCACCATTGGCCTTGTTGAAGCGGATGGGTATACAGTATGTTGTATGATGTGGATTGGGGGGGGGCCACCATGCACCCCGCAGAATCCTCTGCTACACTACACACGGACTATACAGGATAGATGGATATGTCTTACTTCGTTGGGGCTAGATATGTGCCTAGGTTGTCAATCACCTTGGTCTAGTCTAGTATGGAATCTGGCATGGAGATCTCTTCTCCGGTCCTCGATTCAACTCGAATTAAGTACTGTAGACGAGATAGACTAACTACCTGCGCACCTGACGTAGCTATGCTGCGGATAGGTTGTCGACTAGGTTAGTCTCGCCTTGGTGTGCCTTGGTGTCCATTTTGTCGCATCCTGGTCCTTGTCGTCGGTCCTGCGGTACTACTTTGGTGCCTATTCGGGTGTGCTTGAAGTCAAGCAAGTGCTTTGACACTTCCATCTCACTACTGTGCTGTAACCCCCAGAACTGTCTGTGGGTGATGTAGGTGCAGTTGTGGCGTTGGGAATGTTTAGACTAGACTAACCCGACCTAAGGTTAGACTAGGTAACCTAGGTAGTTGGTGTGAGGTCTGTAGGACTCAAGGCTGTGTGCATCAACTCCTGTTTGGGGGGAGGGGATGGGGACGGAGTACGTGCCGGTGTTTGTATCACCGATGCCCCGGACCACTGCTCCGATTAAGTCCTGATCCAGTTGTGTTTCTCCACGAATCGGGCCGGGCGTGGAACGAGAACCACGGTCGGGAATTGGGGTCTCGCGTTCATGGATTTCGAGGCGAGATGTTCAATATCGCTGCGTTTACTTGATATCTGGGGAGCTGCGCCCCGGGAAACTTTGCTACCAAACGTACTAAATCTACGGATGGGATATTAGGGCTGCACGATGCACGATTGAGGTTTATAGGACAATGTAATAAATATACTATATCTCGCTCCGTCGCATCTGGTGCGTAGGCTAATTGAGCACCATGGCGATATAACAGTACGGAAGTGCCTACCCGGTACGTCAGTGTGGTGCTGTGGGTGGGCGAGAAAAACAACACACGGACGGAAATGAATGAGTTGTCCCCTCGCGGTGGGTAAAACGGATGCAACAGCCCCGATGGCCATTGGAGCGGCTCTGGGCTCGGGGGCCATAAAGAACACACATATATACAGCGGTGGGTGACATCGCCATAATAGCAGCCGGGAGCTATCGCGAGGTATGTATAGGTGCATTGAAGATGATATGCCATGTAAGGCGATGCAAACTGTCAGCAAATAAATAAGACGAAGCCCGTGTCCTAGGTTTCACGACGGTATCCCGCCTGCGATTCCTGCAGTTGGCTTTTGCGCCTTTTAGGAAGTCGTAGACGCGCCTGTCAGAGTCTTGTTCACGCTTGCGAGGAAAACGGAGTATTCCGTTGTGATGCTGTTTGATATGAGCTCCCTGAGGGCAAGCCTGCTCTGGCTGGCGGCAACCACGGCGAGCGCCACGCTGCAGATCGTCCCGGGTGCGACCTGGACGGCGGTTAGTTCTCCCTGCGCCTCAATGCCCTTCTATTCGTAGGAAATTATCGCGAAGACTCATTGGCCACCAATCTGCCGCGCAACACCTTGCTACGCATGAAGTACTAGTAAGCCGAACTGACAAGTCAACGGGCAGACGAACACAGGCACGCACGTCCAAGCCCACGGGGCGGGCGCCATCAAAGTGGGATCGACGTACTACATAGTAGGAGAAGACAAGACGCAGGGGTCGGCCTTCCAGAACATCAACTGCTACTCGTCGACGAACCTAGTCGAGTGGACGTACGTCGGGGCGCTGCTCTCGCAGACGAGCTCGGGCGACCTGGGGCCGAATCGCGTCGTCGAGCGGCCCAAGGTCATCTACAACGACTCGACTAGGAAATACGTCCTGTACATGCACATCGACAGCAGCAACTATGGCGAGGCCAAAGTTGGTGTTGCGACGGGCGACTCGGTCTGTGGAAAATATATGTATCAGGGCAGTTTCCAGCCCCTGGGTTTCCAGAGTCGGGATTTGGGACTCTTTAAGGATGATGATGGGACTGGATATCTCCTGACTGAAGACGTGAGTCGCGTTCATTCCCCCCGGTTTACGCTACCGTGGATTTCGAAAGGGAGCTACTTGAGCTAACACGACGCAGCGCGCCAACGGTCTTCGCATCGACCAGCTAAGCGCAGACTACCTCTCGGTGACGAAATCGACATATCTCTGGAAAGACTCGATCGAAGCGCCAGCGATCCTGAAGCGGCAAGGAACATACTACATGTTCGGCTCGCACCTGACGGGGTGGGATCCGAACGACAACGTATACAGCACCGCAACATCGCTATCAGGCCCATGGTCCTCGTGGAAGACGTTTGCAGACTCAGGCTCGAACACATACGCCTCGCAGACGAACTACATCCTACCATTAGGCGACGGCGCGATCTACATGGGGGACCGCTGGGTCTCGAGCAACCTGATGCGCAGCACCTACGTATGGCTCCCGCTGACCTTCTCCGGCACCACGGTGACGATGAAGAACTACGTCAACTGGACGCCGAACGTCAGCGGCGGGACCTGGGCCGCCGGGCCCAGCGAGACGACGCCGGAGGCGGAATCCGCGACAATCGCCAACGGGGCTAGGACCCTGTCGTGCTCGGCGTGCAGCGGGGGCACCAGCGTGGGCTATATCGGGGGCAGCTCGGGGGGCTCGGTGGCGTTCGCCGGGGTGAGCAGCGGTGCGGCGACGCGGAGCTCCGTGCGCATCAAGTACGTGAACGGGGACAGCACGCAGCGCTTCGCGACCGTGACGGTCAATGGCGCGAGCCAGAAGATTGCTTTCCTGCCTACTGCGGGGGGAACGCCTGGGAGCAGTATCCTGAATGTGGACTTGAAGAGCGGGGCTGCTAATACTGTTGTTATTACTACCACGGATGGCACCTGGGGCCCGGATGTCGATCGCATCATGGTGCCGAATAGTTGATGGGGTGGGAGTTGTTGCTGGAGGGGAAGGCTTTGGCTAGGTAGATAGTTGTGGTTATGTAGATAGCATATTTTAACACTGGACATATAACAAAGACCTCGATTATTATCTGATGTAATTCCAAGATCAGTTCTTCCTTATAATCCCTACGAGAGGCCCGGCTCATAATGGCGCAAGGAGGGGGGTGTCTCCGATGCGGGCAGCGCTGTTGGAATTCGGACCAAACTTATGACCGCGGCACAGCTATTTAATGATTAGTTGGTTGATATTCATTCCTTTGAGCAGATAATGAGATTACACATAGACAAGTGCCTCTTTAATAGTCCATATCCTAGCCTATAGTCCCTCCAACCCCGTGTCGATATCATAGGCCAATCCTCAATCATGATTAGGACCGATTAGAGAGGCGAGGACATCAAAGTACCATATACCAGGCGATACCAGGCATACAGTAGACTAAGATGAGCCACGGTTTCGCCTGGCCCTAGGGCGAGAGCCTCCGTAGAATCTTCGGGTGGTGGGGGGTCATGCCATGTGTTCGGTCGTTTGCCGATCTAGTCTGATGGACTAAATCTGAAGACAGCCGGCGATTCCGTGAGGACTGTATAGATGAATGACATATTTGTAGTAGTATGGAGCCATTCATGGGGCAATTTCTATAGCTAGATACGCGTATAAGGCCATCGTCTCGAGTTGTAATTGTGAAAAAGTTTTGGTCGACGAAGGGCCTCATTTCGGTGTTTCTGGCCATCGCGTTAGAGCTGGCATCGTTTATATAGAGTTCGCAGATGTTGTAGCCTTGGTGGTGGTCGGTGGAAAAGAAGTGGCTGTTGGTTACATGATGAGAGGACGGAACCAATTCCTAGCCAATGGCTAAAGTGAGGGGCATAATTCCGAACCTAGAACCGATATGCTCGATACGAGGATAACTACTGTATGAAGGTGTTATGTTATAGCCGTTCATAGAAGACATGAAAGAAAAAAAAGTTCACTGTAGTGGCGAAGAGTGCCCTAGCATGCGGGGAAGAGCTTCTCCTCACCATCCCCTGTCGAACTCCATGTTTATCTCTCAATTGCAATTTGTCTCGGCCAATCACGTCGCGCGCTAAGAACATGCGGAGAAGGTCATATGCAGGAAAGGGTAAGGTGCATCTTCAACCCCAGGATTCCCCTCATCCGACGATCGCGGGCGGCGAGCCGGTGGGAGGCGTTCAAGCCCCAACCACTGACAAGGAAGGAGAGTAGCCCCGTGAAAGGACCGTGATAATGCCGGTGGGGGAATGCCTCATGCCGTATTTGTATAGACCGCCTCGGCCTAGCATATGTTGTTCTCTGCTGTATTGTCGACGCGAACACCTTGCCGGACCTAAAAGGTTCTCCTGCGTTAGACGCGCTGCGCTTCGCTTGGTCCGAGTCTCTAGAATCGGCCGATCTTATGGGTCCATTCACAAGTCGAAACCGACCTGTTGGTTCGCTGGGGCACACTTTTTGACGGTACAGTAAGAAGACTAAGAATCGTCCGATACTTCGATGCTTCGGTATCTAGCAATCTCTACGCGAGGTGAGTCAGGAGGTGAGTGGTGCCTCGGTTAATGAAGTGTAGGTTCTTGTTTCCTCTCTAAACTGCGGTTAGTCCTCTTCTGGAGACGCGCTGAAAAAACAAACATAACGAAACCAAGAAGTGTAAGAGTAGCACAGCACCAGCATCAAGATGTTTTTCACTGTAGAGAATATGTAAAAACTTAGCTTAGATAGTGGAACGCGAACTGAGCGAGACCGAGGTGGAGGTGCTACATACTTTACATCATAACATGGGAAATAAACGTGAATTTCAACGCTTTCAAGCCTCATGTGGGGATCTACAAGGACATCCAGCATGGAGCTACTGTAGGCCAAGCGCGGCCGGACCAGGGACCCAAGAAGCAGAGCCGGACCACGGCGACAACGGGTGCCTTCGAAGGATTCCATTGCGATCGCCTCGGCGGCTGCATATAAGAGCGAGCTGCCGTCGTGCGAAAACCTGACCACCGGCGAGAGAGACTCTTACTTGTCTGTCTCACTTACAGGTGACACACGTACAAGAACACGTACTGCCAAGATATATATCTCGGCAGCGGTCGTGTTGTTGCACAATGGCGAGTCTCTTGTTCATGGCTGCAGCCGCCTCGGCCACTGCTCTGGCTGGAACGGGTTTATCTGTAGCTGATCCTCTGTCGGCGTGTCCGGGCTACTCTGCCTCTAATGTCAAGACCACATCGTCTGGCCTTACCGCAGCCTTGACTCTCGCTGGTAAAGGCTGCAATGTGTACGGTACGGATCTCAAGGACTTGATCTTGGAGGTCTCATACGACACGGGTAAGCCCATATCCCACAACCCAATTCACAGAACCGCAGCTCATATTGGACAGATTCTCGACTTCATGTCAAGATCCAAGATGCCGCCAACGACGTGTATCAGGTTCCCGAGTCCTTCTTCCCGCGCCCGAAGAGCGGCGGCAGCAACAGCCACAAGTCGGCGCTGAAGTTCGACTACGTCAAGAAGCCCTTCAGCTTCAAGGTGTCTCGGTCGGACTCTCACGAGGTGCTATTCGACACCTCGGCCGCGAGCCTGATCTTCGAGTCGCAGTACCTGCGTCTGCGAACCAAGCTGCCCCAGAACCCGAACCTGTACGGTCTCGGCGAGCACTCCGACTCGTTCCGGCTGAACACAACCGACTACATCCGCACGCTGTGGTCGCAGGACGCGTACAGCGTGCCCGAGGGGAGCAACCTGTACGGCAACCACCCGGTGTACTACGAGCAGCGGGCCTCGGGGGCGCACGGCGTCTTCTTCCTGAACTCGAACGGCATGGACATCAAGATCGACGACACGGCCCACGACGGCCAGTACCTCGAGTACAACACGCTCGGCGGCGTGCTGGACTTCTACTTCTTCGCCGGCCCTACCCTGGTCAACGTCGCGCAGCAGTACGCCGGCGTCGTGGGTCTCCCCGCGGAAATGCCCTACTGGGGTCTCGGCTTCCATAATTGCCGATATGGCTACCAGGACGCCTTCGAGGTCGCTGAGGTCGTTTACAACTACAGCCAGGCTGCTATCCCGCTCGAGACTATGTGGACTGATATCGACTACATGTATCGACGACGAGTGAGTACTCACATGAGAACATACCTTAATTGGGCGACATATGTGTTTATTGTTCTGGGACTGACATTTGGTAGACCTTCAGTCTAGACCCCGAGAGATTCGCTCTTCCCACAATGCGCGGCCTCGTCGACGTGAGTCTTTCACCACATCTTCTCCCCCTCCATTATCGAGAGAGAAAGACATCGCTAACCAATGAACGCCGCAGTACCTCCACAGCCATAACCAGCACTACGTGATGATGGTAGATCCCGACATCGCATATCAAGATTTCCCAGGTAGTTTCCAACGCGGTGTCGAGGACAACGTCTTCCTGCTGCGCCAAAACGGCTCTGTCTGGAAGGGTGTGGTCTGGCCCGGCGTCGTCGCTTTCCCCGATTGGTTTGCCACCAACATCACCAAGTTCTGGGTAAGTCGAATCCATGTCTCTTTCGCACAACGATAGTACTTACCCATCTTCCCAGACCAATGAATTCGCCATGTTCTTCGACAAGGACACCGGCGTAGACATCGACGCGCTCTGGATCGATCTAAACGAACCCTCCAACTTCCCATGCTACTTCCCGTGCGACAACCCCGACGAGATCGGCGCCACCTTCACGCCCGAGCCGCCACCAGTCCGCACGCCGCCGCGACCTCTCCCCGGCTTCCCCTGCGACCTGCAGCCCGAGGGGTGCAACGGCACGCACACACGATCAGTAGAAGTGATCCGCGACAGCAAACCCGCCGATTTCTTCCCGCACCTAACCCGCGCGGAGCCCGCTCGGGGCAAGCAGCTCGGCCTGCCAGGCCGTGACCTGCTATACCCGAAGTACGCGATCCACAACAAGGCCGCGTACCTCGACAGCTGGAACGCGGCCGAGGGCGGCATCTCGAACAAGACGGTGAACACCGACGTGCTGCACCAGAACGGGCTCGCCGAGTACGACGTGCACAACCTGTACGGGAGCATGATGTCCGAGACGTCGCGCGACGCGATGCAAGCGCGGCGCCCCAACGACCGGCCGCTCGTAATCACGCGCTCGACGTTCTCGGGAGCCGGCCGCAAGGTCGGGCACTGGCTGGGCGACAACCAGTCGACGTGGGACAAGTACCGGCTGGCGGTGCGGAGCATGATGACGTTTGCGTCCGTGTACCAGGTGCCGATGGTGGGGACCGACGTGTGCGGGTTCGGGCTGAACACGAACGAGCAGCTGTGCGCGCGGTGGGCGGCTCTCGGCGCCTTCGCGACCTTCTACCGCGTGCACAACGAGCTCGGCAACATCCCGCAGGAGCTCTACCGCTGGCCCGCGACGACGGCCTCGGGCAAGAAGAACATCGCCATCCGCTATCGCCTGCTCGACTACCTGTACACGGCCATGCACAAGCAGAGCGTCGACGGCACGCCCGCCATCAACCCCATGGTATTCCTGTACCCGCACGACAAGGCCGCCGCGTCGCTGGAACTGCAGTACTTCTTCGGGCCCGGCCTTCTCGTCGCCCCTGTGACGGAGGAGGACGCGACCAGCGTCGACGTCTATCTTCCCGACGACCGGTTCTACGACTGGTACACGCACAAGCGGATCGAGGGCGCGGGCAAGACCATCACGGTGACGGGCCAGGAGTGGACCGACATCCCGCTGTTCCTGCGTGGCGGCCTCGTGTATCCCGTGCGCGCCGAGTCGGCCATGACGACGGCGGACCTGCGCACGAAGCCGTTCGAGCTGATCGTCGCCGTCGGCCGCGACGGCAAGGCCTCCGGCGAGCTGTTTGTCGACGACGGCATCAGCCTCACGCAGCGCGGCACGACGGATATCAAGTTCTCGTACAACAAGGGCCTGCTGCTCGTCACGGGCTCCTTCGGGTACACCAAGGAGAAGGTCAGGTTGTCCAAGGTCACGTTGCTCGGCCTGGGCAAGACGAACCACGGGATTGCGAAGCTTGCCGTCGACGTCGCGGGCAAAACTGTCCAAGCGACTGTCGATGCCGTGAACGATATCATCACTGTTGAGGTCAACAAGGACTTGACCCAGCAGTTGACTATCAAGGTTGATGCTTAGGTCGCCCTGATGAGGTGATGGTCCCCGTCGTGGCGATTTGGTTATGATGTATGACTGATGTGGTCTTAGCTGGTTAGTTGTGTATTATATAGAAGACCAGAAGTGACAGGCTAAAAATCTAATCAATCAATGTAATAAGAAGCCCAAGCTTGAATCACGAAGAACTGTTCATCGATGCCTGACTATTTTTGATCATACTTTGTGTGTAAATTTGCAGGGTCGAATTCCAGCCGCTCAGTATGTAAGGAAAATCCGAGTGGTTGGAAAGGTTGCCAAGTGACAAAGGGGATTTTTACGCGATTCAAATTTTGGTCGTTCCGCGATGAGGCTCAACGGCGAACGTGGTCTAGTTAGTGATATAAACTTTGTGTGCCGCCACTAAACTATACCAAAGCACCAAGGCTTATATAATCACAGTGCAGCACGTCGTAGGTCGTAGTAACAGCAGTAGTAGTATTAATGATGTATACTATACCAACTATCATTGACCTCGTGGCACGCTATGTGTCTGCAAACAACACCAGCTGAATCTTATGCTTCGCTTATCGGGGGGTATTTAACGAGTTAACCAAAAACAACGTTGAAATGTAATGTCCCCGAAGTTAAGTGCGCTGCTAAGTATGGAGATGGGGAGATAGGTGCTAAATAGTGCGCCTGCGTATTAGGCCTATCCGGGGTCGGCGCTCGATAGATAAAGTGCTGTTAGACTGGGTTCTCATTCGAGTTGGGAACTCCTAGCATAATGTACTCTAAGAGCCGAATCCTCCGCTGACCGCATGCTAGCAGGGCAGACAAATATAAAGAAGCACGTAGGATGCCATTGTTCTCTTTACAATGACCCAGGGACGGCGTATATCCCTGAGGACGGCTGCTCGGGATGCCTACCTTAGGGTCAGTAGATATAGAGATAGTTTGGGTGGCTAGTCAGCCCTCTCCCTTTTTTAAGTTAATCTTCCAATGCTAAGTTTAGAGGTCTTCGACGCCAATTTCTAGCTTATAGCTGCATATTGGTCGCAGGAGCTCGACTCGACCCGCCCCGGAGGTGTGCAGCAGAGTTTTTGAATAAACTCTGCCATATGAAAGCCTCGCTGAGCAATAACTCTATATCTTTTTCGGTCCAGTCTCGGGTGGGCAATGCCTGCAGGAACATCATGATCTCTTGGAAGTCCATCTTCACCAGCTTGGAGGACCATTTGACAAGAAAGGCAGCACAGACATAGAGGTGAAATTCCGAGAAGCCTTGCTCCTCCGCCTAAATACTTAGTTATGAATAGTCAGAAATGGACAATAATCGTTGCTCACCAGATAGGTATCCCACATCCGAATCGTGTTTCGGACGCTAATCTCCCTCATAAGGAGGCAGTTCATCCACCGGAAACTGAACTGAATGAACTCGACATTCTCGCTTTCGAGATGTTTCGAAAGTCCTTCGTCGATTCTAGCGGTAAGATCTCGGAGCGCGGCGACTTGCCTCTGTATTCCGGGCTGCGCGACAATGTAATGGTCCTGGATCCCGTCAAGCAGTTTTGTCAAGCACCAGTACGAGTCAGCCTCCACTGCATCCAGCACGGCCTTCGGTAATTGACCTGGGTCCATACCGCTCTCGATATTATTGTCGGTTATATAACTTCCCAAAAACACCTGCCAGAATGGCGTGACCAGGTCATTGATGCCCTGCACATATCCACTTGCGGGATGTCGAATGGCCCATAGGTATAATATTCGCTCCAGTGATCGCTGGGTTGCTTCATAGCCGTACAGCTCGATATGTGGGTTCGTTCTGGGCACATCAATGCTAATCTGATGCCAAATCGCTTCGTCGAGGCCTCTGGGACGACCGGTCGGATTTTGGCCAGCACCTCCGCGTTCAAATGCTTGGCGGACACCATCCAGGTACTCTTTGCGCTTCCGCTCGAGAGTCGAAACCCGTCTCTCGCTACTCGTTGGTAGATAACTGAGCAATAACTGCCATGTCATGGCACGCACTTCTTCAGGCACCCCGCCCCATGCCAGCGCCCTGAGGTCTATTAAAGGGATAGTTGTTGCTTGGAGGATCTTCTTGAATTTATTAATTTTTGTAACGCGGGAATTGATGGCATCAATCTCCTTCGGGGTAGCATTAGCCGGAGTGGAGGGGTGATCTATAAGATGCAAAGCGTTCGCGGGATCTATGACAGCATTAGTAACAGGCGTGTTTCCCCCACAAGGTAGAGGTAACATACCCTTTAAAATATCTTTATATTGTGGTCTCAGTATTTTGCCCTCCGTCTTTTTCGGCATAGGGTACCCGAGCGTGGGTCTTTCAATAGCTATGTCGGCACTATTCGAGTTCCGTCGATTGGAGAAGCCAAGTGAAGTATCCACGGTCGGCTGACTTTGGGAGGCGAGACCACCACTTTGCGCTGCGATACGACGAGATCGCCGCTTCATGTTTGATAGACTGGGTAATCCGAAGTCGTCTCCATCGTCGTCTTCATACGCATACTCATCTTCGCCTTCGGGATCGTCTACATTCCAATCCGAGTTCGTCGTTGACAGGAAGCTAAAGTAGGACTTGAGGGGAGGAGAGGCGAGAGAGGAATTGGACTTGCGCGAGGTGGAGCCAACATCGCTCGTTCTAGCTTTCTGAGTAGAGGAGGAAGAAGGGGGCGTCTTCGGTCGCGAGGAGCCAGACACATTTCTGGATCTAGGTATAAGAGGTCGGCCATTAAGAAGTGGATTGGAGCAGCGGGGAAACGTGATACAACGTACAGGTTATCGAACTTGAGCATGTCGGCGTGGGAGTATGCAGCGCCCACGACGAGGTTCGGATCCCGTCCAGTTCGCTTCGGTGCCCCTTCTCGCGGGGCGCGCCAAAAGGGCGAAGACGACCTAGAAGCGAACGGCGAGTTTAGCAAGCTGGCTCCACGAACCTAATAGTAATGAATCGAGGGAGGGAAGAGAGGTCTCGACTCACTCAGACCTGTCTACCCGTACCGACAAGTGATCCAATTAGCAACGGGTCGCATAATAGATTTCGGGGGGATAAACAGGCGACGGCGGCAGCAGCAGCAGCAGCAGCAGCAACAAAGACGCGAGACACAGACGACGAAGAGTGTCTACTCGTGCATGTCGTTGTCGGCTGGGACTCGGGAGGAGCTAGACTTACCGACTTGGACCATCTCCTGACCAAGTACGTCATCGTCAGTTGCGGTTCATCGTGAGAGGCTCTCTGCACCACAGGGAATGGAAAACGGCAAACGTACCTGTTGTTGCGGCGGCTTCTTGCCACCACCCGAGGACGAGAACATGGCGGCGGCAGAATGGGAGAGCTAGGTTAGGATGGCATTCTGAGTTTGGGCCAATGTCACACCTGTTTAGGTGCTGGGTTGCCAAGTTGTAGAGCCGACAGCCAGATGTTGCACCGTTTGGTTGTACCTTGCCAATTGACCGACCCCTGTCAACTGGTCCACATGCCCCTCCTTCCGCGAGTCCAGCAGTACCTCCACATAACACTACAGCCTGGGTGGGACCTGCGTCCTACTGTACTGCCTGCTGCGTGCTCCGGATCTGCCCGGCGCAGATGACGGGCAGTTGTAAATTCAAACACATGCACAGCTGTCCAGTTTCCTTCATGTACCACATCTGTGTATTATACTACATATGTAAGTAAGTCATGCCTAGAGGTACACAAGAGTTTATATATATATCGAAAAGCCACATAAAGTAAACGTACCAACTAGGTGGCATTGTGTACCTTTGTCATTCAGGTCTACAGTACATGGATTAGTTTCAGGCAGCCAAGATGGTAAGCAACTCTCTGAATACTAGACTTTTCAAATAATGTGCATGTAGCTAGAAGCACGAGGGAGCAACAAAGTTAGGAACGTTACATGTAGTGTGTCTAAACTAGGTACATATGTAGACAAGACGATTTAAACTATAATACATGCCTATATGTACCTACCTAGGTACTACCTCTTAGTAGCTCATAACATAGCTGCTCTATGCCGCTGTTCGCACCTAATAGCACAAAGGTGCGATAAGCTATGTACTTATACCCCAATCTATATATGTGGGTATGCCCAAGTGGGTCCCGTGCTAATCGTAATCATATAGCGCGACCTACCGTACTTAGGTGTCGTTATCGTTATCGGAGCTTGGCCTGATTCGACGTCTCTTCTCATTGGCCCAGAGGTTCTCCCCCAGCTCCATTCATTCATTACCTCAGCACGACCTCCCAGAAGGCTACTGTACTACAAATTTCCTCTCCCATCAAACCTACCTACTCACTTATTTCTTCAGCTCCATCATTTCTAGTGTCAACGATATCCATTCCAACAGCCATTCGGACAATCTGCGACGCTGTGTCGCTTGTCTCCTTGCGAACACGCCATTCGAGCAACTTCTTCAGGCTATATGACCTAGGCTTGTCCGCTGACGCGAACAGTCTCGAGTCTCTTGCCCCAGCACTCGAACGGATACCCAGCTCTGACCATGGCTGATCCCGAGAATTTCGAGGACGATCTGTTCGCCGACCTGTTAGTTCCCTATCGCGACCGCGACCCTCCCGACTCCGCAGCATCATCCTTTCTGCGCTACCTCCGCCGAGAGAGCTCTGTGCCCGAGGATATTAGCTAACGGGTATTTCCCAGGTACGATGACAACGACGGCTCGGCCCCCACGGCAACTGCGCCCCCATCCGCGCCCGCGCCCGCGCCAGCACCGGCGCCAGCTCCCGTTGCAGCTTCTATAACTCCGCCGGTAGCACAAAAAGCGCCGGAGCCTCAGCATGAGCATGCATTCGATGAGATGAATCATGGTGCCGGGGAGAATGGCTACGGGGATGATTATCATGAGGATGCTTATGATGACGATGATGATGTGGATTTTGATCTTGGTAATGGCCCAACTAACAGTACCATGGCAGCGCCAATGAAACAAGAAGAGTCTCCAGGCCCTTCTTTCCACACTACAAGGGGACCGAGTGCAAAGGAGGATGGGTAAGTGATTTCATTAATATCTATTTTCGTATACCGTATTCGTGGTCCATCGGGCGGTCAAATGGGAAGGATGCACCAGTACCAGGTCAGGCCCAGTTGATAGCTTGAAAGGTCCGGCAAGTGACTTCTTGCGAGTGAATATGTTCTCTGCCGAGGAAAGGATGGTTCGGTACCCTGGATCGCGCAAGAGGTGGCATTGGGCATAGAGGGCATTTTGCGCATTACCCAGCTAGCACCGCGAAGAGGGTGGCCATGGGATTAGAGTTCTACCAGATCAGTCGGTATTCGAATACTAGCCAAGAGACAACACGATTGTCTCGGCTCAGGGTGCATCTCAGACAAAACAAGAGGGGAGATATGGCGGGATGATTCACACTGCTACCTGAGAGGACCAAACGATATGATTCGACCATAGCCAGTGCGAGAGCACTCTTCTGCTTTGATAGCCATTCGTCAAGATAGGCTCATAGAGCTCGACAAAGGGACACCTCTAAAGCTGTAACAAGAAGACTGGCAGCGAATAGCGCTCGAGTTAGATGACCTAGCTTGACGATAGCAAAGACGAGAGCAAAAATCGACAATCGTTCCGGTCATCCTTCGCTGTTTCCCATGATCACTTGAGCAGTGCTACTTTGGCCCAGCTACCGGGATCTGGCTATTGGTTCACGTACTCTCGCAAATGAACTGCACGACATCGCGCGCAAATACATTCCCCACACCATCAGCACGGCCCGTCATCTCTAGCGACAACAACCAGTCTAGAAAGGAACCCTTAAATGCTTGGTTCTAAGATCGTGGGTGCATCGCCTCGTGTCCACATCGGTATTGGCAACGGATCACTCCAATTTGTGACGACATCAAGCATATCCGAATGAAAATCTCAGCACCTCGCGGCTGAACGCGTAGTTGGTCATGATACAAAGTCCAGTTGGGGATATGGAGTTGTACTCGGCCTTATAATGCCACAAACTTAGCATGCTTCCTCCAGTGACAGATTCATGCTGCCCCAGACTATCAAACACTCCCTTAACCCTGCACTGCGCTACGTTGTCATGCTTCCATGGGCTTGTAGTGTGTATAGACTGACAGGGCCTTTTTACAGAAAGATGTTCATTGGAGGCTTGAACTGGGAAACCACTGATCGTAAGATAGCACCTATTAGCTCCAGCTTCCCACGCCCAAGTATATAGCTAACCTCTACAACTATGTAGAATCGCTTCGGGACTATTTTTCACAGTTTGGCGAAGTCACCGAGTGCACTGTTATGAGAGATGGCGCAACAGGACGCTCGCGAGGCTTCGGTTTCCTCACATTCAAAGATCCGAAGACTGTGAACATTGTTATGGTCAAAGAACACTTCCTTGACGGAAAACTAGTACGTGATAGCGCCACACAATTGGAAACACAGTTGTACTCACTAATTACCCCGTTGTAGATCGACCCAAAACGAGCTATTCCGCGAGATGAACAAGAAAAAACGTCGAAAATCTTCGTTGGTGGTGTAAGCCAAGACACGACTGAAAACGAATTCAAAGATTATTTTGCTCAGTTTGGAAGGGTTGTTGACGCAACTCTAATGATGGACAAGGACACCGGGCGGCCTCGCGGATTCGGATTTGTTACTTTTGAAAACGAAGTCGGTGTTGAGGCATGCCTAAGCACACATCTAGAAATCCATGGTAAAGCCATTGAGGTTAAAAAAGCACAACCCCGAGGCAACATGCGCGAGGAAGAGGAGGCCCAAAGACGTGGCAAATTCAAGAAAGGTGGCATGGACGATCAGGGTGGTAACCAGAATCAGATGGCAAGCCAGATGAATCAAGGAGGTATGACACCACAGATCATGGCCCAGTATATGCAGAGGATGCAGCAGTACATGGCCATGATGCAGCAACAAGCGGCCATGAACCGAGGGATGGGCATGAATCCTGCCATGATGCAAATGATGCAGATGCAGCAGATGCAACAAATGCAACAACAGATGGCCCAGGGTGGAGGTGCCAATGCACAGGGCATGGCAGCAATGAACCAAGCGATGATGCAACAAATGCAGAATCAGATGATGGGCAACGCCGGCTCAGGGCAGGGCCAGGGCCAGGGTAGTGATGAGCAGCAGAACTACAACGACTATAACCAGCAGCAAGGGTTTAGTCAGCGTGGTGGTGGCGGACGACGTGGCGGACGGGGTGGATACAACCAAAGCTATGGCAATATGAACAGCGGCGGTGGCGGTGACCCGACATCTTGGGAGGGCATGTATGACGATGTCCCTCAACCCAATTACAATCAGGGTGGACGCGGTGGCTTCAATCGAAACCGAGGTGGTTACCAGCAAAATCAAGCTACCTCGGACCCCAATCACGCACCACCAGCCAACGCTCCTACCGGACCTAAGAACGCAGGCAAGCCGGGCGCCAACTATCGTGGCGGCGGGCGAGGAAGCAGCCGCGGCTTCCACCCTTATGGTCGCTAATAGCTGCGTACCTAGGCAATGGCCACGAGCAGCAATAAAACCATGCCTAGCAGTTATTTCACTCTCCACGAACGAATAGATAACTACCTAATCTAGTATCGTCTACGGCCGAGCCCAGTATCCTATTCCCTCAGCCGAAAATACAACAACAAATTCAGGTTATCGACAGAGGAATCCCCCGCGGATAGAGATTACGCCTCTAATTGTCGACGTTATATTTCCCTACGGCCGCGGTTTACTTCTGGGCAACGAAACTTTGTGCAGATGACGACATTTCGCTCATTTGCGTGTACTTATAGCAACTTTTTCACAACAACCCGTGCATAATATGTCCAAGGTGTGTCATCGGAGTATTCAGTATATCATGTCACATCGCACGAGAGGGGAAAGAAAAGAAAAAAAGAAAAGACCGGACAAACGAGACAGCACAACAGAAGGACGAGGCTCCTTTCCCTCATCCTTTTGGACGACGATTGATCTCTGTACCCCGCTATTGGGAATTATGGTGGGCGTCTTGCTTTATGCGATGCTTGATTCATATCTGAAAGTAGCCACACAGATAGGCCGAGGACAGATATTTACTCAATGAAAGCAATGTCTAATTCATTACCTTTGTGTGCCTGGTGACGGTCTTTCCTTTTCACTATATTTTGATGAGTTAGTTAATTTACACATCAAATATAATTACAGGTATTTGAACCGAAAAGGGGGGAAAGCGAATTTAAATAAAATTAAGATTGTTTATGTTTTCTAAAGTTGTGTACTAATCCTCAATGGCTAACAGATATCACTACCTACCGAGGTACGACTAGATACTAACAAATGTTCAAAACACGGGGTTTATACACGACCCAAGAAACGGCTCTGCATCAGTATATCACAGATGAATTGCAACATAATCTGTACTTACAGAAGGTTCTGTGCGGTACCAGAAGCGCAGACAGTACATATGTCTTTGTAGGTATGGTTGCCTATATGCAGAGGCATACAAAGATGCTGCGCATCTTTGGCGGTCTATAAGCTCTGGAAGATTTTCCCGAGTTAGTTGAGGTAGCTAGAGAATCAAGTTCTTCTACCCATTTGACAGTCCCAAGTCTTACCCAAAAGATTCCATTGCTCTGATTATCCAACTTGGGTAATCCGATCCATCTATCGCTATGCCATAAATACCAAACTTCCTTCACCTCCAACTCGCATACTCGATACATCCCTACTAATACAGCGGGAAAACCTCCTCCACTTCTCTCCCTGCCCCACGAGACGACTCACCTCAGGCCCTGTATAGTTTCGTGAACCCCTCACCAGGCGGTTGCAGCCAATTCCGCTCGTCGTACTTTGTGCCTTCTCCTTCGATAACATGGAAGGTATATATAATCCTCCCCTTCTGGCTCGTGTTCCTCTCGCTCTTGTGCAGAAGGTTGCCATGTATAAGGACAAGCGACCCAGCCTTAACCTCGCCCATCACATACTCCCCATCCTCACTCTCCCCCTCCCCCCTCTTATCCTCCCCGTACTCCTCACCAGCAGGGAACCGCGGGCCCGCGTTGTCTATAAACTCAGTCCCCGACTTCCCATCGGCCCGCCGCACGAAGCGCTGCCGCACAGGCGCCCACCGATGGCTTCCCGGCAGGAAGCTGAGACACCCGTTCTCGGCCGTCGCGTCCTCGAGCGCGTACCAGAAACCCACGGCGCTCGGCGCGTCCGTGTACAGGAACGTGCTGTCCTGGTGCGGCGGCACCGCGCCCCCGATCTCCCGCTGCTTGCAGATCACCATGGACTGCAGCACGCGCGGGTCGCGGAAGCCGAGGGCCCGCGCCACCGCCGCGGGATGAGACTCGAGATGGCCTACTGCCACGCTGCCCACGCTCGTCGCTGCGCCCTGCAGGTCTGGGTTCAACGCCGGGTCGAGAAGCGAGGCGAAAGGAGGTGATAGGACGTGTAAATAGTGCCCGATCTTGTTGATTGCTAGCGCCTTGGGTTTCGTAAGCTCCCCCGAGGCGGAGAATGCGTCCTCTTCGAAGAAGAAGCGCACTTTGTCCCCGGATGATAGGAAGTAGTCGTCCCCTACGTGGTCCGACTTCTCGCCGGTGCTGAATTTTGTCATCGGGTGGGATGATAAGGGGAATTCGTCGAGAAGCTTGTGTGTCTCGGCCAGAAGCGCTTCGACTGTTGTTGGTGGCAGCGCGTTCGGGATCACGAGGTATCCGTCTCGCTCGAAGGATGCCACCTGCGACGCTGTGAGACCGCCTGTTAGGGCTTGTGGAGAGGACATTTTGGATTCTATGCCTAATTCTGAGGATATATGATGTTTCTTTTGAGGGATGAGTGTTTTAGAGGGTTTGTTGTTTTATATAGGACTTCGAGGCTGGATAGTCGTCACAAGGCCGGCGATGACCGGTGAATGCCGTTACGGCTTGTTCCAATGGCCCCGGATCTGGATACCTTATCCGACGGTAGGCACGAACGAATCGATGGCGGGGTTCCAAACACATGCTACAATGTACTGCACAGTAGGTGACGCAGCTGAAAGAGGGGCGTGAGGGGTGAGGGGCACACAGTGTGCGCTCATAACCTGGACCGCAGGCGCGGGAAGCTACTGCTGGTCTAGCTCCTAAGGGGTAATGCGTCCCGTCTTTAACAATTCCGCTAATTCTTTTACAAGTGCTGAGTTCTTCATGACCGCCAGAAGATAATTTGAGTCCTTGTTCGTATCGGTCATTTCAATTATCCGCAGTCATGAGTGAGGAAGAGCCGGTGCTCTACGACGAGCGAATCTGGCTAGATGGATGTTGGGACTTTTTTCACCATGGCCATGCAGGCGCCATGTTGCAGGCGCGGCAACTCGGCGGCGAGCTATACGTGGGCGTGCACTCGGACGAGGATATTCTAAAGAACAAGGGACCAACAGTCATGGACCTGGACGAACGGTACGAGACATGACATATGGCATGACACACCATACAATACCTATAAACTTCGTGACCGACTAATACAGCTATAAAGTCTCGCTGCAGTGGACGCCTGCCGCTGGGTCACAAAGTCGGTACCCGACGCGCCGTACGTGACAGAGCTGCCGTTCATCGGCCAGTACCACTGCCGGTATGTGGTGCACGGTGACGACATCACGTCGGACAGCAACGGGGAGGACTGCTACCGGTTCGTCAAGCAGGCAGGGCGCTTCAAGGTCGTAAAGCGTACGCCAAGCATCTCGACGACGGACCTCGTGGGGCGAATGCTGCTGTGCACCAGGACGCACTTCATCACCTCGCTAGAGAAGGCGCTTGCAGGACAGGAGGGCCATGGCACCGACGAGGAACGCAAGGCCGAGGGCGAGGCCATGATGGCGCGCATACGTCAGTACGCCACTGACGAGGGCGGCCGGGATCCCGGCGTCGACGTCTACTTCTGGACGGCATCCAATGCCGCGAAGACGGAGGACACGAAAGAGGAAACGGGGACTTTCCGCCAACTGCTGAAAGGGAAGGGGGTCAAGCCTGGCCAGAGGGTCGTGTATGTCGATGGCGGCTTCGATCTTTTCTCGAGCGGCCACATAGAGTTCCTGCGTCTGGTTGTCTTGGCTGAGGAAGAGCTGGCGAGGAATGAGGGATGGTACTCGCAGCAGGCCGTTGATGAAAGGCTCGGAAAGGGCGCTGACTATGGTCCTGTGTTCGTGGTCGCCGGTGTGCACGATGATCGCGTTATCAATCACTGGAAGGGCATCAACTACCCGATTATGAACATCTACGAGCGGGGCCTCTGCGTGCTTCAATGCAGGGTAAGTTTTCTATTCCACTCCTTACTTACCGTAGCTACCTACTACACGGGCCTTAACATTAAACATTATAATAGTACGTTAACGCAGTCATCTTCGGTGCGCCCTTCACGCCGACGAAATCCTACATCACAGCCCTACCCTACGGCACACCGGACGCCGTTTACCACGGGCCGACGGCCTTCATCCCGCTGTCGTACGACCCGTACACGGCGCCCGAGGAGATGGGCATCTTCCGCGAGATCACGCCGCACAAGTTCCGCGACGTCAACGCCGGGACCATCGTGCAGCGCATCCTCAAGAGCCGCGACCTCTACGAGGAGCGCCAGCGCAAGAAGGGCGTCAAGGCCGTCGACGAGGCCGCCCAGCGCAAGAGGGAGATTCTTGAGGAGGAGCAGCGTAGGAAGGAGGAGGAGATGGGCATCTCGCAGTCTTAGGTGCTTGTTTGGGCTTGGGAAAGGGATGTCCTAATGGGCCGGTCTGGCCTGGTCGGGAGCTTCGCCGCACGTCGGAAAATTATACTAGCTGTGATCCGCTTAGATCATAGAATTAGATAGATTTATTTGTGCATGTGCACGCGGTTTGTTTGAAGTGATCCATAATTCGAAAAGGCTTCGGATCTCAAACTCGCCAGCTATTTTGAAGTGTTACATTCGGAATTGGTTTACAGGGTAGCAACACAGGCACATCTTACGTGTGATGAACCAATTGTGTGCCTGGGCCTAGACTGGTTATAACATGCATTTCAGGTGAAGTGAGTACCTTACCTGCCGCTGTGTACATATGTATGTAAGATCGCTTAGCTTACTCAGACTACCTAACATGACTTAGACCGGTTAATACTACCTACCCAAGCAGCGTTGATTGAATAGCATGTAGATAGACGCGGCACAGGCGTTCCGTCTCGAAAATGAGTCAAGAGTACTCATATAATGACCGACTGCATGGTTGAGTAATACCCTGATGATTCCTCCGCATCATATACTAATGAATCAGCCACGAGTGTTGGTCTAGTAATACCGCCTTTAGGGAAAAGTTTCGCCTCCCTTTTTGTCCCGACCACAACCCTCATCCACCGTACGGCTGATCCAACGCTGCCCTCCAATTCAATATCCATCAACTCATTGTCAGTGTCTATTTAGTCGTCCAGGTGCTGCTCACGTGATTGGCTGATGTCTCATCTTTCCCGTCAGTGACTGTGTGGACCTAACCTTTAACTTGGATACGATCTCCTCATATAGTAGCTCATAACTTTGTGATGTAGACATTTAATTCGATACTTTGATAGTTGTGTGGCTCGGTAGATCATCGATAATGATTGTTGCCCTAGCCTGATTCTGAGTCAGACGCGATGACGGGATTGCCGATGACGTAAAAAAGGCAACCAAATTCTAAGCGCCCAAGGTACGATGTCGCGAGCAGGCAACCAATGAAAGCGGTAGCATAAGTGTGATCAGGTTTGAATTTGTTACCCAAAGGACCAAGCTAGACGGGATGCGAGCTATCAAGTAAGACACAAACAACAGTTCAAGATGTACAGTAGTGTTGTCGTTATAGGTACTCACACTACCGACACCAACGGGAAGAGCATTGACCAGGTGGGCCAGCCCGGCCGATTTAGATGGGGAGGGGTGCCAGCATCCCCTGTCAACAATAACGTCCGGCGAAAGCTTCTGGAACAGGCAAGGAACGCTGTAGATCATGACACACTGCAGGCACCAGCACAGTCATCTTTTCGCGGGTTGAGTCCAGCGGCGTGGTACTGGTACATACAGCACACTTGATGTCGCCGATAGGTACTCACCTAAATCTTTTGACGGGCACGGCTCGCCCGAACAAAAAAACGAGATCAGAAAGAGATCAAGGAAAGGGGCAGGCCAAAGCAGACGAAACGAGACAAAGAAATTACACGGCCATCACCATCCACAGTGTGCCCGTGAGAGCGGGTATTATCTACCTACTGTAGGTATCTCCGAGGCAATGGTCCCGTTATGGCCCCGTTATGGTCGGATGCGGTCTCGGGCAGTTCCTGGTACCGAGAGAGTACACGCGGTTAGGTAATCAAAGACAGCGGGCCTGGCAGGGGAGCAAGGGGAGCAGGGGAGAGCTGCAGGCAAGGTTGGCGGCAAGTTGGGATGGGTAGAAGAACTCAGACAGCAGTCCGAACCGTGCGCCCTTCTGGAAGACGCGAAGAAGGCTTGGAAACAGGCATTGCAGGGCATTGCAGGGCATCGCAAGCGTCGGAGCTGGGGGACCTCGCTGGGGAAATGACGCTTGATCGGCCCCCACTACCCGGCGTGGTTAGTGCCTGCTGCCTCTCCAATAGCGTGCTGTCTCAGGACGCCTTGACCAGGCCAGCAGAGGCCAGCAGCGACCCGCGACGGCGCAAGAGATGAACGGGCATTGTCGAATCCCCTCCTTCTTTTTGGCACTTTCCCTGGTTCAGGTTCAATAGTTCGTTCGTTCGTCGTTCGCTCTTCGCCACGCCGCCCTCCTGCAGTGATAGACAATGACGACTTCATACACCTAAATAAACCTTATGATTTGTACTCGGTACAGCACCATAATTCACAGTCAATACTTACCTACTTACTTACAGTACACGCTCTCCAGAGCCTGTACAGACAGAGAGGGCATCACCGGGGTGTGTTTAGTTTATGTCTATTCCGTTCCATACTTCCAAGTTCCCATCCATCGACCTTATTTCCCCCCTCCACTCCACTCATACCTAGCTCTGTCCACAGACCCATCGTCATCGCCGCTGGTTCATTACATCGGTACACAGACATAGCGCCGTACCTTTCGGTGGATTAGATTGAGACACCTTACCCAGTCGCCCCCCCCCCCCCTCTTCTCTTATTATCAATTTACTGCTACAGTACTGTACCTCACTCGGTATTTCCCAGCTAGCATCCAGCATCCAGCATCTCTCCTTAGCACACCCTCTTGCCAACCCCGTCAATCAGCTTGCGCATCTTCTGCAGCCACGATCCTACGAGGTGCATGGGATGCCATCATCGCCTTGCTTGCAACTGCAACTGCGACTCCCGTTCCTAGGACCCTGCGTGGCACTTCAAGAGATCCGAGCTTCCCCTCACTAACTTAGTAGCTGCGAGGGCGAAGCTTGTCAACCAACGACGTCGTAAGCGCGGCAGCTCTTGCCGTTTCCTTTTCGGTACCGTGCTGTAAGTATTCATCATTCATTCATTCATATTTCACCTTGGCCCACCTATCCCGCTTCTACTCCATCCTTCATTCTCCATTATACAGTACAGTACCATACTGGCATCCAATTTCCAAGCTCTTTATTTGGTGATCCACATAGTATTCAATTACCTTCACCCTGTGCCTGGTCGAATTTCGATCGATCCGGTTGCTTTTTTTATTGTCTCTCGTGATATTTGGGGTTTGCAACCAGGCTCCCTTGCCCCCCCCCCTCCACGGCGAACTCAATCCGTCCTAAGCCTCGCCTTGCCGCCGGGTCGTCCCCCTGGTTGCCTCTTTGACGCCGGGCTCTCTTATTACATTATAGTTCGAGCACCCGGTCTCTTCAGCTAACTCGAGTGGAGAAAGCTATTATTACCAGCCAAGGCTGCCTGTCCTGCGTACAAGCTCGCAACCTCGCATGCCCAAGCGAAGTAAGTTGGCATCTTTCTGTTAGAGACACATTTGCTATATATTTTTCCTTTCCAACTTGTTCCCGTTGGCATCCCTTAGTGTCCGCCTTTAGCAACCCTCAAAAAACTGCTTTACATTTCGGCTCTCGATTCCGAACACAAAGACGCTGGCTACTAGCTCGAGCCTTCTCAGTCTCTCTAGCTCTTGCTTGTCAAGGCTTTAAGCGCAATGTTCTCACATAATACTTACTGGAAAGAGATAGAAAATCTCGACAGCCTTATTCGCCTCAAGCAGCCCACCGATTTCCTTCAATTCTGCGCCGATTACTTCCTCCGACGCCTTGCTGAAGAGCGGATTGCCTACGCGATACATCATACGTCAGAATCACATTCTCGACTCGTCATGGCCGGGACCACCTTCACAAGCCCCTTTGCGGCGAATTCGAACCCCTTTGGCTCCGATGGGGCCAAGCTTCAGACACAATCTGGGCAGTTGTTAAATGTAGTCGAAGAAGATGAGAATGATGTTGTCACATCACCCACAACAGGGTCCTTTGCGAACGGGACTTTTCGCGGTCCCTTTGGTGGTGATGCCTCCTTGGATGGTCCCCCTTCGTCTATCAGAACGCCTCCCAACCCAGATAGCTACCCAGCGCAGTATAACTTCGGCCGACGTACCTCTGTTTCGGCCGAATCGTTGAAGCCGGTGGCCGACGTCAACGACAACTGGACCCCACCTTCATTTCCCAAGACAGCGGAACAGCTCGAGAGACTACAGAGAGCAATAGAAGGCAACTTCTTGTTTAGTCATCTCGACGATGAACAAACCGCCCAGATTCTCGGTGCCTTGCAGGAGAAACCTATCCCGGCCAAAGATATCAAGGTAGGCCAGAACACTTGAGCACAATTATTGATGGATATTAACATTGTGGAATATATAGGTTGTTACACAAGGAGATGCAGGAGATTATTTCTATGTTGTAGAGAAGGGTTCTTTCGATGTACATGTCAACGACAGCGGAGCTTTACAGCCAGGACCGGATGGCATGGGCAAAAGAGTTGGCAGCGTTCAAGCTGGCGGTTCTTTCGGCGAACTGGCTCTTATGTATAACGCGCCCCGGGCAGCTACTGTTGTCTCCGCCGAACCAGCATGCACGCTGTGGGCTCTCGATCGTGTGACGTTCCGCCGGATCCTGATGGAGTCGACGTTCGCTCGTAGACGCCTGTACGAGAAGTTCCTAGAGGAAGTGCCCCTTCTTGCCTCACTCACCCCTTATGAACGATCGAAGATTGCGGATGCGCTAGAAACTCAGAAATACCCTGCCGGGACTGCCATCATCAAGCAAGGCGATATTGGACAGTCATTCTACCTTGTCGAAAGCGGCGAAGCCGACGCATTCAAGGACGGGCAATCAGAGTCAGTAAAACACTATCAGAAGGGCGATTTCTTTGGCGAACTGGCGCTCCTGAACGATGCGCCACGAGCCGCTAGCGTCGTCAGTGCTAGTGAGATCAAGGTGGCTACCTTGGGGAAAAGCGCGTTTGCCCGGTTGTTGGGTCCCGTCGAGGGCATCATGCGACGGACGAGATATGTCGGGGTGGTGTCGGGCGTTGAAGATGTCGATCCCCTCCACGCATCGTAGAACATGTTGCTTTTCTTCCTTACCTACTTTTTAGACTTGAGATTGGAATAAGATGGGGGCGGCTGGCAATGGTCACATCATGACATGACCATGCCATTATGAGGTTCAGGTGGCGTTTTGTGGGGTTCTCTCCTTTTAGCACCGAAAGAGCTTTTGGTACCGCAGTTATTGATACCGCAACAAGACACCACGAATTATTCATACACGTATCTAGGAGTTGGTCCCTGAAAAGTCAATGTGCATTGGTATCATAAGTAACCTTAACGCCCCTATGAATGAAACAAGACTGGGTCCATTAGCGACCGTGAAAAGAGATTGCCCCTAGTACTTTTATCGTGATCCATCACCCCACAGTTGATATACAGTCTAGATATCCAGAACCAGCTGTTCACGCATTACTCCGCTGCTTCTCGAGAACCTGCTGCCTCAAGGCCTCAGCGGCGACCTCGGTCTCCAGGACGCGGCCGACCCCCTTCTTCCACGTTTCCTCGAGGCCCTTAAGCTCTTCACCAACCTCGTCCTGCAAGCGGCGACGGCCGATGTTGACGACATCGATCTCGCGCTTCGTGGCGGCCAGATCACGCTCGAGCGACGCCAGTTCGGCCTCGGTCTGCCAGTTGCCCACGAGCCAAGCATTCTTCCCGTACGCGTCGAGAAGCTGCAGGTGCGTCTCCCGGCCCCGCAGGTACGTGTGGGTTGCGTAGGCGCGGGAGAGGGACGGGACCAGGTCCGCGGGGACACTACCGGACGGGACGTCTTGGATCTCGTACCGGCTGCTGTCGATGCCCGTTAGGGCCTCTTTGGCGGCGACGCGGGACAGCTCGGCGGTTATTAGGGGGGTGAAGTTTGTTGGGGGGAGAGGTGGGAGGGAGGGGTGGGATTGGGATTGGGAGGTGGATGAGAGCTCGGCGGCTATTAGGGCTTCGGCTGCGGCACGCTCGGTGGGCGTTGGGTCTTTGTCGATGTCTGTGGGGGTTGGTTAGTTTGGTCTTGGATTGGAATGGGAGGGGAGGATGAGGTCGCGTGCTGCGTGAGGGTGAGAAGAAGGTGATGGAGATGGAGATGCTTACATGGGAGGGACTCGTGCACCGTCGTGTGGATTGAGGACGTCATTGCGATTTTGTCGATTGGAGATATAGCTTGCTGTATGTACTTGCTTCTAGCTGTGTGTGCGAAGGAAGGCGAGGTAGCAGGGTGTTGAGATTGTGCCCGGTGTTGATGTTGCTGTATGTATGTAATTTATTTATCGATGGTCGGTCATCTGCTGCATGCATGTTCGTGGTGTTCTAGAAGTTCTCGATGTACCTGCGTTTATCATCTAGGGTGAATTAGGCTTAGCGCGCTTGCTGCTTTGGGCTGTTAGGTTATGCAGAGGATAGTTGGTGCATAAATAGTATTCATAATCTTGAGTCAACTACATTTCGTAGTTTAATCGTAATAGGTTTGAAGTTCTACGGTAAACTTGGATTGTCACGGTCACAGCTGATATATAGGGTACAGTGAATCAAGGAGTTACACGAGATACGTGTCCGTATGTTCTTGAAACAAGCAACATCTAGCTGTTTCTATTGTCCTTATTTTTCTTTTAAACAAGCAGTGTTAACCCAGCCTATTCCCATGTTTACCAAGCAACTACACCTATTGATAACTGCTTTGCATATACGCATCAATTTATCGATCCCTTCGACTTCGCTCCTCATAAGACTGAAAGAAATCTAAACTCGTTTCAAAGATTGATAATTATCCCAACGGTTGACTCCAGCTCATTCCCTCTTAGGTGAAAATAGTTGATCAGCCTAGCCTAATGCAAAGCACGAATCCCCCTTCTCGAGATCCCATAAACTAGAATCATATTTTCTCGCACACTAAGCAGAATTCTCCGGTCATGTAGGGACTATCTTGGGTGCCTCTGCAATTCTTGTCATTGCATTGAAGTACAGTTGCGCGGCCGATCTGCATCTCGCAGCTGGCGTAGACTTTCATTCGTCTCCAGCACATTTTCTAACTAAACGGGAGGGTTGCAGTAAGCTTGGCGATTTCTTTGAACCGAAGTTATGCAAACTCTCTCGTTTTCCGGCACCTTTCACAGAATTCTCCGGTCGTGTAGGGCTTCTCTCGGACGCGACTGCAACCCTGGTCGCAATACTCTATGTAGTCAGCGCTCATCTTCATTCCACAAAGGATGCATATCTTCCATCGTCGCCAGCACATTTTTCTGACTAAATGCGAGGGTTACGGTGAGCTCTGGCTTGGCTTACCGGGGAAAGTTGAAAGTGGTGCTTACTGTCTATGCGATGACTTGGAAGGTTTGCTGAGACGGGAAGATTGTGGTTGGAATTCAGGTGAGGAGCAATAGTTGCTAGGTGTGCTTTGATGAAAGAGTCCTAAAAGACAGTCGAGCTCCCGGATAACTGTTGCTTCTTATAGACGAGGCCATGGCCTTGAGTGTAGCGTGAGCGCACCGGCTTTTGTGTGAGTAGGACGATAGCTTAGGCCCCATGACCGGCTGGGTGCTATCACATGTAGTCATTTTGTTGACACCGCAAGCCTACGAATACACAGCAGGATCTCTCGTTGCCTTGCCCAATTGGACCTCTGTGGTGTTGGCAACATCCCCTGCTGCTGATACCGAATGTAGGAGGGGGAGGTGATACAAAATGGAAATCTGTTGGTTTAGTTAGCCGAACATTCCTCTTCAATGTATTGTTTGTGGCCATCCCCTCCGTGTATTATATAAATGCGGGTTACGTGAACGGACCCAAGCTTCGACTGCTTAGCTTTTCAGAACGTCCCCCTTATCGGTACCAGATTTGATGTGTGTTCTGAACTCCTGTTGCTGTATGCTAATCTGTCAAACGCCTTCGTCGGTGAATCTGGGAAGGACGCAGGGGGGCTCTTTGTCGCGCAGATTTCTGTGTTGTGCGGGTTTCGAGCCTGAGTTGTATGACTCGGCACGTGTCATTTCTGTATGCTCTATAGGTGGATGTTGTACAGTAGTATGCCGATGTAGTCAATGCGAGTGTGGTAGGACGTTTAACAATGAAAAGTGTGACATGATTGACAAATTTACGTGGCAACATTAATCCCTTCGAACAACGTACCTAGATTAGTGCCATTACTTCGAAAGGAAACAGCCTATTTCTGAATAAGCCGGAAAAGCTTAGTAATGGCCATATATATTGACACGTATGGTGACTTAAGGGGCAATATATTCAGAGGATATTGAGGTGCTGGAAGTGTAGTTTAAGGCATACAGTGCTAATAACGAGGATATTCGGAAAAGACTAATGAAGGCAAAAACTGAGATAGATTAATTATGCCAAATTGCTTGAAGTTCATGATGTCGCCATAATTACAGTATGACCGAGGGCTGACTTTGCAACTACCTCATAGATGCATTTAAAGTGAAATGCCACACTTACATCACATGTTTACTTGTTAAGTAACTGCTGTTTCATATGTACACCACATATCAAGTCTGCTCCTGTTTATATATATCAGGTTTATGTTGTTTTTTTAAGGTATATGTTGAGCTTGTTTTAAAGGTATAAGAACATTTCTGTTCAAAATAAATTGTTAAGGATAGTAAGGGGTAATAAAGATAGTTTTTATAAAAAAGAAGGAAGGAAAAGGACGACATTGGTCTAGAATTGAACTGCGAACTTTCAAAAAGAATCGCAGGGCTTAAGCTATACTCAACATCCCTCGACCGGAAAACCCTTGATGCCTATGGCCCTGCCTCTGACACAAGGATTTGTCCTACCGACTACTTTACCACTATACCATTCTAGTGGTATTGGGGAACGTCTGTTAAATGGGTGCGCACATATCGAGGTTTATATCTCTTCCAATCTATCCTAGGAATCGCTACTCAATCATAAGCGTTGTACACTTGTAGCCAAAGCCAATTAGCCTTACGCCCAGGAAAGAAGGATCGAGAAAAAGAACAAGACATTGTTGAGGTAGACTAAGAATCAAAGTCTTGTCCTACCCACCCTAGTCCCCCCCCTTTTCCATCTAAGGACTTTGCAAAAGACATTCGCCCCTGCTCTAAGCAGAATTAACACCACGGTGTGTCTAAAAATCTCCTAGTGGCGTAGTTGGTTCAACGCGTTCGGCTGTAATAGTTATTAGTTACCGAAAGATCACCTGTTCGATTCAGGTCTGGGAGAGCTTACGCCTTTTTATAAGGCGAAGGTATTTTTACCAATAAAAAAACTGTGACACAAAGCTCGCATAACTCTTATGACTTTGCAGTAATACCTTTAATTATCTTGCTTGTCTTTAAAGTATGGTCTATTACGGGGGTGGCGGTCACCTAATTTTGAATGCTATTTCCGGTAGACGTTGTGTATCTTCGAAGGACGCAAGAGAGTAAACTGGCCCCTCTGTCTTGTCAACCTTTAATCCCTCTTCAGCACCATAAGTTCGCCCTGTAACATGCCTCCCTACAATCACGAAATGATCCTCGACGGGTTGGAGGTGAACCGGTAACGGACAAGACTTGAGGATGCACACCAAATCTCCCTTCCGGGGAATATCAGAGCGGTGATATGCCTGAGAGAACTTCGAAAAGCTCATGGTGCCGGACGCGATCGTCTCAAACCAGTCGCGCTTAGAGACCGCTCCTATAATGCGGCCCTGGACCATCAGCTCCGTACGGCATCGAGAGACGCGGGGGAGGCCTTTCTCTTCCCAAGAGAGCTGCGCGATCTCTTCACTGAGTTTGGAGAACTCTCCGGTCAGGTCCCAGCGTCTTTGTTTGAAGGACCAGTCTGGTACCCAACTCGGAATATTCATACTGGTGCTATTTGCAAAGGTAATCACCTTTAATGACTTGGTCAGCATAATACAATTTGTGGCGAATCTCTTGTACAATTCTTCTACCCCTATATTGTAGTCCGGATACGGAATCAATGTAGTGGCATCGGAAGCCAGAGCTAGCCTCGAGTAGAGCATGTCCCTGGGGTCGGCACATGCGTAGTAATGCCTCGAGTTCTCCAACACTTCGAGGAGAGTCTCTCTGCGGCCGTGGCCGAGAGAGGCCAAGTCTTGGCCGGAATATAAGACTCTCTGTGTGATATGGCCCTTATAGGCTGCTACTAAATAAGACCCGTACCCGCTTAGAGACTCTGTGTTTTGGAAAACGTCCTCCAAGTTTTTCCCGAGATCAGCGATGGAGCGGAGGTTTGCCGTCCTTGTACCGCAGCAGACTAAGATTGATTTTGCCATTGTGAGTTCTTGAAGTATCCACGCTCTGGTCCAGTATCCGCCATTGATAAATTTCAAAAATTTTGTTAGAACTGCTGGGGGGAAGTTTTGAGAGGGATTTTTGATAAATTCATTCGCGGAATCTAGAACGATGTCTGTCGCTTCACTGGGTGAGCCGATCATGGCAAGGACTTCGGTAGCTTGGCTGTAGATTTCTCCCATGCGAGATACTTGTTCACTCTTCTCACTGAGGTCTGACTGATTAATGCATATGCTATCGATCCACACGAGATATCTTTCGTGCTGTTCATCTAAGGTTAGTGTTGTGATGGTAACTGCCCACGAGGGGTATGGGTATTACCTTGAGAGCTAGGCTGAGTATGTTAGCGACTTTGTCAGCGACCAGCACCAGCGCCCCGTTGATCCGAATGGGTTTCGGACAAGAGTCATACTCTCCGTACCACAGCCTATCTTGCTCATTCCAGGTGTATGAGATGGCAGCGAACGGTACGGGGCTCCGCAGAGGCTGGCAATGCAGACTGGTGACAAGATATCCTTGGCTATCGCGGCCTTCCACATTCAGAACACGAAACTCGCCAGCAGTCACTGGCTTGTAGATAGTGTTTAGCTCTGACGCATGCTGGCCATTCTCCGGCTTTGGTTGATATGGAAACTCCAAGAACGAAGTGTTAGAAGCCATCTATTGCCGACGGCCTGGGGAGAAGGAGGGACCTGCTTAATGCGGGATGACAAAAGTAACGATATACCCGGATATTGTGGCTCTAACGCATCTTCCCCGTAAGATTTATACAGCGAGTTACTATTCGGTAAGCTTAGCGATTGATACATGAATTTGCCGTAACATTTATACAGTAGGGTTTAGTTTCGTGTTAACTTTGTTGGTTCTGCGCACTAGGCTGGGTTTGGGGCTGAAAGCGGTATGGCTTAGGTGGAATTCCCATCATGAAGCTAAGCTGCTAGTGCCTCGATCTAGACCTACTAGCATCTCTGTATTAAGTAATGGGCTAATTCCGAAAACTAGTCGATTCAAACCTTTGGCCGCATGAATCTGTCCGACAGCCTAGACCGAACTCCGACCTTACAACATGTTCATAAGACTTCGAGCCGCTCTAATGACATTTACTTGTTTTTAATTTGAATGGTAGCAGTAGAATGACTGCGTTTACCCTCTTCCATATCATATATACTCTTTCCATTGGCTAAATCCTGTCTCCTCTCACCCCGCAATATGCCTAATCAAAATGGTAAGTTGGAGGTTGCATGCGAGGTTCTATTGGAGACCCTCTTACAGCCCTTCATATAACAAAGGGGTTGGCTGGCAGGCAGGGTGGGCCGTGAGGGTGTGCTTAGCTAAGTCGCAGCACGAAAGGTCAACAGTAATATGAGCTGCACAGGAATCTAGGAAAATCGGACAACGAGATATTACCAATAATATCCTTGAGACATGTGTTGGAAATTCAACTCCAGCTCTGCCACTATTCACGTACAGAGATCGTATATCTCTTGCTGCGATAGTAGCCTCAAATATGCTCCATCTCCACCAGACCCCATGGTTGCCCGAAGGAGTGACAAGTGACAACATTTTCTTCGCCCATAAGGACGGTAATTATGCTAATTTCTACTCAGGTTTTCATTACACAAAAAATATAAGAACCTCCTTGTCTGGGCTTAGGAGGCCTGGAAACACCTATCCCGCTTCGCCTCAACTTAGGTATTGTCGGGATCTCTGTGGTAGGAGTATGCAATGACTTCTATTGTTGCGCAGAGGTTCTAATCTGGCGAGGCTACGCAATATCGGTCTATATACACACATGCCCTTTGTTCTCGATCAAGGATCGTGACAGGTATTGTCTGCCTAGGCATTTTGCTGATTGAAATCATCTTGAGCAAATCACTGCACAGCAGCGGCTGAACAACTGAGCTAGAACGGGATTTCATTTCACATTATGACGCCGCCTAAAAGTTACTTAACGAGGTTCGACGATATTGGGGGGGGGGGGGGGGGGGGGGGGGGGGTGTGGGTGGGGGGGGGGGGGGGGGGGTTTTTTTTTAA